>CM055764.1:2700411-2980411 GCA_029465975.1 Dallia pectoralis | reverse complement strand
AAAGCGAGCGACAGAAAGAGAGAGAGAGAGAGAGAGAGAGAGAGAGGGAGAAGACGAGGGGGTGGGGTCTGGGGGGGTGGAGTGCTGCTCTGAGAAACACATGCGGCTGCTGTTCTTGAAGGCTGCAGACCGGCGGGGGGAGAGAGACAGAGAAACGCTCGCACTGTTTTCCAGTGATTCGGGCTCAGCCTTCGACCGTCTGCAGGTGCTCAGAGTGACAAACAGTAACTAATCTCCACCGTGGCGACTCGCACAGGATGAGACCACACTGCCTTCCTGGTCGTCGTTACCCGACTGAGAGGAGGCAGCGCGTTGCACGCCGGAGGAGAGACGATTCACCACAGACACACCCCGAGGGAACGGAGAGAGGGAGGAACGGAAGGAGCGGAGAAAGCGGGGGAAGGAGCGCTGCGTCCCTCAGGTCCTCCACCAGGCCGTGTGGGAGAGAGACAAACAATACGTTGGGCTCATCATTTATGGGCAGGTGAACGCTCACCTTCAACCCGATCGGCACGCAGCTGATGAAACGCTCGTTCCCCGGGAGACCGCGAAGCAAGACAGATTCTTTATCCGCAGGGTTACGCAGTATTACTTCCCGGTGACTGGCGTTCAGAATGAACCAGGAAGCGGGAATAAACAAACATGCATGAGGCGTTTGAGTGAACTGTTGCACCAGTCAGAATACAGTGTGTGTGTCCTGCAGTCAGGGAAGGATGTGATAATATGTAGGCAGGCCGTTGGCATATTAGAATATGGGTTCACGTCCAGTCGTGAGGATGAAAGAAACGGTGTGGGAGTGTAGGAAGAAAGGAGACAGAGAGACACACAATGGAAGATGGGCATGTATTTAAAAATGTGAGAGACACAGAACGAGAGTACGAACAGGAGTTCATCTGTATCGAACTGCTGTACAATTAGAACCAAATTTAACCGACACAGTTAACGTCAATACACAAGCAATCACAAAAGAGGGTTCAAAGTTCATAATAGAAGGTTTAGATCAATTTCATATCTATTTCATCTCCACCTACTCCCTAATCAGAGAATTCATCAATTACAGTCACGAAAATACTTGAGAATAAACACTCGCCCAGATTTGCCTTGTCCTTTATTAATCACCACGAATAATGAAACGCTAGACGAGAAACAATGACAGCGCCATGGATATTCACATCCGCGCGAAACAACGCTCTTTCTCTTTCGTCGGCTGCGCGTGTTTACATGCGAGGGATGAGTCAGATGGTATTGTTTACTCGCTGCGAGGCTCCAGTGACAGTCCCTCGAAGATCCCTTTGAACGAGACGGCTCGGTCGTGATGGATCCTCTCCCTGGAGTTCGCCGATCCACATTTGGCCACATTTAATCGTCGAAAAACCTCTCGCCAGGGGACATTCATTTCATTCCATGATCCCCCAATCAGTGTGACTGCAATCACATGCCTTATAGTTGGAAGTGTTTCTACATATCATACTCAGAATGTTTACAAAAACAGACATTATTAACTGTTTATTTTCTTTTTATTTATGTGTTCAATACAGAAACAACAAAAACTGCACAACAGTGGTTCACAAAAAAGTGGCCTCTCAGACATCTCTGAAAAATGGTGGCGGGAGCTTCATGCTATGGGGATGCTTTTCTGTGCCAGGGCCTGGATAGCTTGTGAAGATTTTAAAAAAGAAATTGAAAAAATACCTGGAAGCATTTAAGTTAAGTTACACTCAGTAGTCTAAGAACAAAAAGGTTGATGTTTTGAAGTGGTCCAGTCCAACGCTCCGACCTGAATCCAAATTCAAAAATGTTTAATGAGTACGAAATTGCTGTTCAAGTGTGTTTAAACAATTTGCGAATACGTAAACCAAAAACATTGGTAGGGTATGAAAATGCATCTGGTTTCTTTATTGTCGAAACTGTTCTTATTAAAGGTAGGAAAAATCATCTCTAATGTCAGAGGCAACACATTTCCCACATTTTTAGAAACAACCTCACACTTATCTTACAGGAAGCTAGAATGGTATTGTATGCCGATAATTACATATTCTACAAGTCAGCACACAATATTATTCGTCATACTTAGGCTCTTAAAAAATTGTTGCTATAGTCACCGTAGAAAAACAAATTCATGGCAATGCATGTTATTATAAAGATCCAAGATAACATTGAACTATCTTCCTTTTTGCACACGGAAACGGCGAAATTACCTTGAAAGACCGATAAAAAAATATCATGCCACAACAAGGACCGTGAAGAGTAAACACAAATAAAAAACACACAGGCACATGGACATGTCCACGTGTGACATTGTTTGA
Source organism: Dallia pectoralis (assembly GCA_029465975.1). NCBI lineage: Eukaryota > Metazoa > Chordata > Actinopteri > Esociformes > Umbridae > Dallia > Dallia pectoralis. The sequence continues at coordinate 2,978,105 of CM055764.1, read as the reverse complement.
TCAATGTACCAGTTACTCGTTGTTTTTCCGAAGACCTCAGAAAGAGCAGTTGATTCTTCGGGTGGAAATGGAAGCTTCGAGGTCCAGGGTGTAGTTTCAGATAACCGGTAACAGTCCAATGGCTGCTGCAAGGGCTTTATCACAATTTGTGTTTTGTAGATGCTGGCGTTCTATTTTTCCACCTCCTCAAAGGTCACATACAGAGTGCCTACGTTCGTCGTGTTTCCGACAGAGTGGCAGAAGCGAGCTTTAAAAAAAATGTGCACACGCCAACTCCACGAAAAACACATTTGGAGATGGTTTTTGATCGGACCAGTGGTACTTTAGTAGTATTACAGTTTTTCCCAGACGCTTTGGTGCGTTTTTCACATTGTACGTCACATGTGCAAAATAGTATGTGCATTTCTCAAAACACTTAGTACAAACAGCAAAACACAATAGATATGTTGCAAAAGCTAGAAATGTACCAAAAATCTTTTGTACATCTCTCAAAAGCAAATATTCATGTCAATGAACATACCAGTGCCTTCAAAATGAAAAGTTATTGTGTCACCGTTCACGAACAAGGTGGTCAAAATGTTCAGTCATGTTGTCTTTGTAACTGTGTACAATGTCTGTATTACCTGATGTAAACTTAGGCTACAGTTTGTATGACAGTTACTGTATTGAAAATACACAAGGCTGCACTTCTACATATATCAAGTTCAACAGTACTAATTTATATATTAATGTATGTGGGTTTAAATATTGATTGAAAGAGACTGGACAGGATTTCGTTTTTCACAGCTTTTACGTACTAGTGCTACTGTATAAAGATAAACGAAATATTTTACATCACAATAAAAACCAAGGGGCACAAAGAGAAAAAACTATTTTAGAAAAAACACAGAAAACACCACTAAGGCAACTTTGCACGCAACACAGTTCTAGTGGTGGGTCACAAACCACTGCCTTACACTGTTTGATCGATGGAAACTCACATTATCACAAATGACCATGTACTTTGGCAAATTCTCTCTAAACAGACCCCTCTCATTTTCAGGGATGAGAGCCCTGTAGAGGGTCTCTAAAAAGTGAAGAAGATGCTGGGTGTTGTATGGCCCTATAAGGGGGATATGGGTGAGGACACCATGCTAGATGCTGGGTGTTGTATGGCTCTATAAGGGGGATATGGGTGAGGACACCATGCTAGATGCTGGGTGTTGTATGGCCCTATAAGGGGGATATGGGTGAGGACACCATGCTAGATGCTGGGTGTTGTATGGCTCTATAAGGGGGATATGGGTGAGGACACCATGCTAGATACTGGGTGTTGTATGGCCCTATAAGGGGGATATGGGTGAGGACACCATGCTAGATGCTGGGTGTTGTATGGCCCTATAAGGGGGATATGGGTGAGGACACCATGCTAGATGCTGGGTGTTGTATGGCCCTATAAGGGGGATATGGGTGAGGACACCATGCTAGATGCTGGGTGTTGTATGGCCCTATAAGGGGGATATGGGTGAGGACACCATGCTAGATGCTGGGTGTTGTATGGCCCTATAAGGGGGATATGGGTGAGGACACCATGCTAGATGCTGGGTGTTGTATGGCCCTATAAGGGGGATATGGGTGAGGACACCATGCTAGATGCTGGGTGTTATATGGCCCTATAAGGGGGATATGGGTGAGGACACCATGCTAGATGCTGGGTGTTGTATGGCCCTATAAGGGGGATATGGGTGAGGACACCATGCTAGATACTGGGTGTTGTATGGCCCTATAAGGGGGATATGGGTGAGGACACCATGCTAGATGCTGGGTGTTGTATGGCCCTATAAGGGGGATATGGGTGAGGACACCATGCTAGATGCTGGGTGTTGTATGGCCCTATAAGGGGGATATGGGTGAGGACACCATGCTAGATGCTGGGTGTTGTATGGCCCTATAAGGGGGATATGGGTGAGGACACCATGCTAGATGCTGGGTGTTGTATGGCCCTATAAGGGGGATATGGGTGAGGACACCATGCTAGATGCTGGGTGTTGTATGGCCCTATAAGGGGGATATGGGTGAGGACACCATGCTAGATGCTGGGTGTTGTATGGCCCTATAAGGGGGATATGGGTGAGGACACCATGCTAGATGCTGGGTGTTGTATGGCCCTATAAGGGGGATTTGGGTGAGGACACCATGCTCCGAAATGGCAGCACACATGGTGATATTTCCTTCCCGTTGGCCTGACAAATCCACAGTAGCTCGATCTGTGACCGATGATATTCCGGCCTCGCCTTCTGCACTTGGTCAGGTTCAAGCCAGCCTCATCCACGTATACAAAGTTGTGAAAGGTTTTACTTGATTCCAACTCCATTATACGCTGTAACCCAGAACTCACAGGAGAATTTGTTTTAGTAAGAACGAGTGACACAAAATGTACACATATTGCATCCTTGACAGGTGGTCAGAATTCATCTGCATGATTCATCAAATCAAGCTTTTTTCTACAAAAGGTCTCATAGAAGTGTAAAAATAAGCTTGCCAGTTTATGATAAATAGTTTAAACATTTTGCATATAATGACTTGAGCAAGGAACTAATGTCTAGATGTTTTGAGAGGTAAGACTATTCAACAGAGAACCATCTACTGTATTTTGATCAACATGACATGAGCAATTGAAAATGTAGAAACAGCTGACACTTGTACATAATCAATTGCAATATGTCCAAAAGAACAAGGAATTGCTTAACTGATGTGAACAAGTGACTAGATGATGTGGAATTTGTACAAGTAGTTTCAAGATTTGCACAGCTGATCTAAAAAATGCACCAAAGCTACTGGGAAAAACTGTAAATGTAATTGTTGAAAAATGTCTGCATCCTGGGTCCGATCAAATCAATCATATGTATTTTATAAAGCACTTTTTACAAAGCCAAGTTGATATTTAGGAAGAAACCTAAAGAAAAAATCTAATATTTAAACCGCTAGTTTCTCCACACTCCGATACAGCTAGCCCCACCCCCATCACTAGCTGGCCTGCTAGTTTCTTCACAACCCGATACAGCTAGCTCCACCCCCATCACTAGCTGGCCCGCTAGTTTCTCCACACTCCGATACAGCTAGCTCCACCCCCATCACTAGCTGGCCTGCTAGTTTCTCCACACTCCGATACAGCTAGCTCCACCTCGATCACTAGCAGGCCCGCTAGTTTCTCCACACCCTGATACAGCTAGCTCCACCCCATCACTAGCAGGCCCGCTAGTTTCTCCACACCCTGATACAGCTAGCTCCACCCCCATCACTAGCAGGCCCGCTAGTTTCTCCACACTCCGATACAGCTAGCTCCACCCCCATCACTAGCAGGCCCACTAGTTTCTCCACACCCTGATACAGCTAGCTTCACAGTTGTGTGCACAGTTCACAAACGGCGGTGTAAATTGTGCGTGGCAAATTACGCACAGCGCCCCGACATTGTCCACATTATTAAAATGCATCCAAATGCTGCAGTGCTTCTGATTCATTTCCCAGCTGTCGAGTTCACAGCTGTCCTTCCTCTCTCCTCGGGTGTTTGGTTCTGCCCTCCCTCACGCGTCTTTGGTTAATTGGTTGACGCCGCTCGTCTGATTGACAGGAATAACTGGCAAGGCTGATAATATAAGCAAACAGTCAGAACGAGGCATTTAGGCTATATTATTTCATTTATTTTTTTAATTAGTTAATTCCATCCACTAAAATCCTTTAATTATTCATATCTAAATTTTGGGGGTATTTTAATAAATAGATCCGACTCTAAATTTGGGTTGAGTGATTGTGGAGGTAATCAGCAGTAATGTTGTTGATTACTCAGAAGCCCTGTATACGTGTGATCATCACATCTTAGGCGTTATTTGGACAGTATTGTTCTGCAGGAAGTAGTATATCGCTATCATATCGGCGAGATAATGGCAATTAACAAACACATGCAGGCTATTGTAATCCCACAAAGACTGATTATTCCATATTTCAAAACGTTGGTTCGTCATGCAGGAGTTGCTAAGTCTCCAGACGTAAAACCCATCGAGCTGGTTCGGGAGAAACTCGGCAGGCGGTGGAAAGCGACGCGACCTTGACACGTGTCCAAATGCATTTAGGTGATCAGAATCAGGATTATTTCCCAACTCTGTTTACACGCACAAGGGATTTTTGTCTGAGTCTGACCACTAGCTGCAGACATAAAGGATATCTGCGGAACAAACAAATGACATTAATAGTGGTTGTGTGTGTTGCTTGTCAGCGTGAAAAGTCTAAGATGCAGGTGTTTGAGGAAAAATTGCTACCTGTGTGTGGGGGGTCAGTGAAAATGCTTTCTTACGGTCCGGGTTATAGCCTATTTTTATGTGGTCTGGGTGTTCGTAAAAGCACTTTGTGACAACTCTCGCTGTAAAGAGGCCTGTATAAAATACATTCCATTTCTGGACTGGGCAGCCGTGTAGGTGGACTTTTGGCCCTTCTCTCGCCAGATGGGACCTTTGGCGCCTCAGGGATGCGGTTTAAAACGGTTACTAGGCGGTCATCTGCGTATGACATCATGTCTGGCGGTGCTCAATACACTGCCATAGAATGGCTTTCTCTCGGGTGAAAATATTGATATGTCGTTTGTGACAACGCGTTGACTGAGTGTGTGTTGACAGAAAAGCACAGCATGTAACGGCAGAGGGAATATTGGGAGTTGGAGGAGAGGCTGTAGGCCTCTACAAACCTGTCCCTCTGGTGGAAGGGTTTTTGTTCTGTGCGCTCCTCTCTGTTGCTTTGTCCGGGTTGTCGAAAAATCGATGACTTATATTTTTGTCCGATAACGGCTCGCCGCTGCAGCTGATGAGCCAATGATGCAGTGAAATGTCAGACCGAAGCACTTAGAGATAGAAACGATAAACTGGAGCTTGTCAGTCTGCCTGCATTTAGGAGAACTGCACTCATTTACAACTTGAATAAAAACACAGTGAAATTACCAGCCACGATCATTTCTGTTTAAAAGCCACTGCAGACATCTGAAGATCGACGGCGTAAATATGGCCAACTCTCGTGCACGGACATTAATTGTCCTTGACATCATCGGGTGACATCTACATCTATCCACCTCCTTCCGCTTCGGACGCACAAGATCTACAAGATTGAAAGTAGGGCCACTCTCAAAGGCCATAGGGGAAGCTCAGCATGCTACGAGCACGAGGTTCTACGAGATGGTTCCTCCTGTTCTGGTGCGATTCAAATCCAGGAAGGATTGAATTATTTTCAGCTCGGAAAAGGAGCGCTGGGCACCGGCGACCGTTACACGCGGAGTCATAAAAAGGAGCGTTGCAGTAACTATTTTCATCATCTCTGGGGAACGGGCCAGTGGGCCTGCACGAGCCAAACGCAATAACTTCTCATTTATCTTTGGCGTTCACATTTGTTGCATAATCCATCCTGTCAGTTGGACGGGAATAAAGGCCGTCTGTCTCACTTCCCGCTTGTTTCCTCGGGCTGCCACGGTTCTAGCCCGGCCCTGCTCCTCTTCCTGACCGTCCGGCGCCGGGATAGACTGTCCGCCCTGGCTCGTGGTCACGGATCAATGACTGCTGCGTTTCATTATTTTAACATGGTATTGAAACTATTAAACTTTATGATTCATTTAGCAAACTGGCAGGCCGTTTCAACGCGTCCTAGGTTTTCAGCCCGCTTTCTTCACATGGCAGACAGATCCAGGGGCCGTACCAGTAGCAGTACCGTACCAGTAGCAGTACCGTACCAGTAGCAGTACCGTACAAGTAGCAGTACCGTACAAGTAGCAGTACCGTATCAGTAGTAGTACCGTACCAGTAGCAGTACCGTACCAGCAGCAGTACCGTACCAGCAGCAGTACCTGGTGAATTGGAAAGGCACTGGGCCAGAGGATCAAGCATTTGGGTACAAATGATAATAATTAATAAATACACGTGGGCTGTGTCCAAAGTCTATGAAACCTCAACCCAATTCAGAACATTCGGTTCTTGGGGTAAACGTGTTGGATGAGTGACCGTCTGGCCGCATGGTGGAATGTAAATCCGAGACCTTCCAGTCACCTTCACACCCCTGGGCCACACTTAATCATATACCACGCGGAAGAGATGAGTCTGTAGTAGACACTTGAATGTTTGCACTAAGTCCGCGTCTCTAAGCTCGATCGGCAGATCGATCCGGGGTAGTGGAGCTCTATGGGGAAATGCCCTGGTTCCAGCTGCTTGTTCAGAAAGTACAATTGGAAGGCCTGCCTCTTGTGATCTTAAAGTACGTGTAGATATGTATAGCCAGACTAATTTAGCAACGAAAGTAAATCCGTGTAATGCTTTATCGGATAACAATAAAACCTAAAAGCAGCCTTGGCCTGAACTGGCCGCCAGTGTAGAAGGGCTCATACCAGAGTAATGTGGTCACATGGTTACATTCTTGGTTAAGACTCTAGCAACGTTTTCAGCGCTAATTGAACTACATTTATTTATGCATCAGGGTAAACGGAGAGAAGAGCATTGGCACTAATCTAATTTTGAAATAACAAAAGCATGAATATGTTAGTCTGTGTCACGTATTGCGACTGCTCTTCTTAGTTCCTTTTCTGTTCGCCTTACGTGTTTGTTTTATTTAAAAATAAACGACCACGTTCTTGTCTGCTCTGTCTGGCTCATTCCGAACCTCACCTGAAGGATATCGTGACAGGAACCTGTCTTTCATTTTCTTCCCTCCTCCCGGATAAAGACGTAACATTTCCGAAAATTTAAATTGCCAGCCACGTTTTAGGACACAGTTGTCACTTCAATGGTAGAACAACAGACAAGATGGCCGTGGGATCGTTGTTGCCAGTGACTGACTCAACCCCGGCATCTAAGTGTTCCCATGGGAACTTCACAATGAATAGACTCGTATCACTTTATTAAGGCACGAGTGGATGAAAGAGACATACATTTCTATCCACTCTGCTTCTAGCTCCGGCATAATGACTGTGGTGGCAGTGTGATTTGGAACGCCATCAATAACTATGCAGATGTAGACCGCTATGTAGACCGCTATGCAGACCGCTATGTAGACCACTATGTAGACTTTTCACCGACTGTGAAGCAATACTTTACACTGTAATGTAGAATCATTAATTGAAATTATGATGAATGATTCTCGCCCCGTCCAGTGAAATGTATTTCTGGTAATCTCATTAACATTTAATTACATTAATTCACTTTTGTAACATGTTAATACAGTCGAAGAAATTTGGATTTCATTGATTTTTTCTGCTATCTTCTTTCCCCATAAAATGGTCTAATTTAATGTTTTGTTTGTGGGTGGTTTCATTGCTGACTATTTCTTACTTTGTTTTGAGGTGAGCTAAATAAGACAATGCTTGAATTCTGTCATTACAAATCCCTGAAGCTTTTCCAGCTGACAAGAGAAATGTGAAGGTGACTAGTAGATTTTATAAACTGTGGTAGAAGAGAAACCTTCCCCCCCCATCTCAAAAGTCAGTTGTTCTATTTCTATGTTCAGTGTTGCTAGGTTCTAGTCATTCTGTTTCTGTGTTCAGTTAATCATCCCTTGGTTCGTTGGTTTCACCTGCGTCTCACGTGCGTCTTGTTTTCCCATATCAACCCCCTATTTTGTCTCCCCAGGACCAAGTACGTGGCACTAATTACATCTGTAGTAGACTACGTCAGAATAGCATATAGGTCAGCAGCTGTGAGAGCTGGATGAAATACAGCCTTAAGCACAGGCACAGGGACAGCCACTGTTCCAGTGTTGGTACAGGTATTGGGAGAGGCACCATTACGGTTAAGAAGAGGGTCACATCCTAGGAAACGGTGCTTTTATCATGATATGATCACTGAGAGCAATATAATGACTAATGAGTGGGTGACGGCCTGGTCGGGAAGGAAGGTTTGGGTCCCTCTTGGTTGCTTCTCCCCTCAGCGGTTGATTAGGTCGGAGTAGCAAATGATGGCCCTGGAAACATAAGAAACATGTTGTGTGCATTTCAGGCTACTGTGTGGGTGTCACAAAACGTATTACTTTTTGGCATTTAACGCGGTGGAACTTCTGTCTGTAACGTCGGCCTTGAGTCGGGTGGAAGAACAGTAAACTAGAAAGGGGGTTATCTGCTCTTACTATTGTGCTGTGTAAATTAGTCAGTAGTCATGTAAATGTACGAGCCGGCAGGACATCTAACATCAGGTGATACGTACACATGACAGGGTGAGACAGGCTGGGGTAAAAAAAAACATGTTTTTCCACCCCTAATGAAAAAGCAGTGACTTATAATATATACGTATTGAATTGTCAGGAATAGTGTTTTTAGTTTGTTGAATTAATGGCGTGGCTTTCAAAATGTCCGTTTTAGTTTAGCCGCAAACCCAAATGGCAATTAGAGTAGTTGTTTGGCTGTTCTAGGGTTAAGGTTCCTCGTCACAAATGTCCTTTTCTTATTCCATCCAGGCAAGTATGTCTATGTTTGTATGGACCAGTCCGTCGTGTTGGAAACTTTTTACTTTGTCTGCCTTGGCAATTATTTTGTGAACTTGGAGCAGAAGGAAATGGCTGATGTAACTATTTCCACACTGTGGCGAAATAGTGAACACAACAAAACTAACGAATAACACAAAAATATAGGATTTATATGGCGCAGAGACCTGTTATTATTATTACATAAGGAACTGTTTAGGAGCAAAAAAGTTTTACACAGATTGAAGTACAATATACAGTTGAAGTCGGAAATGTATAAACACGTAGGTATTTTAAACATATTTGAAACATATTTTCATCCACTCCATAGATTTCATGTTAACAAGCAAACAGGATTGTGGTGCTGTTGGACCAGGATAGGTCGTTGCAGATGTGGACACCCACAAATCTGTAGCTTTTTGTCTTCCTGCAACCCACAATCAGTTATTTGGTTTTCTGGGCATTGATGGACAGGTTATCTGCGCACCAGGCCATTAGGTGCTTGATCTCATCTCTGTAGGCTGCCTCGTCATTGTCCCTGATCAGACCAACTACTTTGGTATAATCTGTGAACTTGACGATGGTATTGGAGCTGTGTACAGGGACGGTCATGGGTGAAGAGGGAGTACAAAAGTGGGCTGAGCACACAGCCTTGTGGGACACCAGTGTTCAGGATTAGGGTGAATGAGGTGTGGTTGTCCAACGTGACTGAGCTCTGTTGGCTAGGAAATCTAGAGTCCAGTTGCAAATAGAGGGGCTAATCCCAAGGTCATGTAGTTTAGTAACCAGCCTAGAGGTGATGATTGTATTGAATGCTGTGCTAACGTCTCCACAAAGAGGTCTTCACAGGCTGTTCCAATTTGTGTGAAATTTAAAAATCTCTCATAATGTGACTCAGTAGTCTGTATGCCCCCTCCCCCCATCACAGATGAAACTGAACCAAACTTGAAAACGAATGAGACAAAAACATAAGCATGTAACTTTGAGTAATCATGTAATAAATGAGCAATCTTCTCACGAAACGTAAATGGTAGCAATTATAACGCAGATGTGCACAATATGTAAATTCGGCAGCAAATTCAGCAGCAATTAGCAATTAATAGGCACGTCTCAATTGCCAAATCGAGTAAGAGACTCAGCAATGTCAGTCCCCATCTGGAAGACCTCTTTAGCACGCATTTATGGACATCTACCGGCTTGTCAATGACTGAAAGCACTTACAGTATGTTATTCCACACGAACAGGAAGTGGAAGGAAGGACAATGTCAACATGAATAGGTGATCAAGCATCTCAGTACAGTGTAACATGGATTATAAACCGCTGTGTGCATGTCTGTATGCCAAATGCTTTTATCTACAGCCGCTCTCAAAAGTATTTACCCCGTTGGACTTTCTCATATTTAATTGTTTGACAATTTATTTTGACAATTTTGCTACTGATCAACACAAAAAAGTCCATACCGTCTAGAAATACAATTGTATGAGAAAATTATGAAGTAGCTACCTCATAATATTTTTCACAGCCTTGATAGTATCACGTGATTTGTCGGTTAAATCAGAGGACATCAGATGTTACCTAAAACATTTAGCTAATGGTGGAAAAGTAACAGCAGTGCTATGATTAACATTAAACAGATTTGCAACTGAACAACTGAACATCTAAAACATCTAAAAAATAATCGACCCCAAATCTTCCCGGTGACCGAGAGAACGTAGACCAGCTGCATGGTTGTGCCAGGAACTAAGACCATTACTTTAATTTCCGGTCAATGGCACAAACTTCTTCCCATTTCTCCACTAAGACAACCCTTGCCTGATAATTGCATCTGAAGCCGAGCCTGTAATTTTGCAGCAGACAATAGTTCTTCTTCATGTTAGAATGACAACAACTACGACAAACAGGCATAATGGTACTTAGCTTTGCCTGGTCGGGGTGAAGAGCTTTATTCATTATCTCCAAACAGGGTCCCCGTGTGAAAAACTGTAATGCCACCACCTCCATGCTTTCCACTTTGGTCTGAGGTTCTTCTGTTTAAAGGCGGTGTTTTGTTTTTGCCTACATGGTTTCTGGCATTGCAGCTAAATCGTAAGCCACCTTTGACGTCTCGGTCTGATTTATTCCCGACCTTGCGTCTATGTCAAAATCTCTTTCCGAAAGTTGACCCGCGCACTCCGACGTGGGTTTTCACGAGAGCGCTCTAAAAATCCTCTCTCCATTCGTAGCTAATTTGTCGAACAAATGACGCACTTCAAATTGCTCGCGAGCGGCTTCGTACCCCCTCCCAGACGAAGATCTTTCCCCTGAGGGCCGCGGTCGGGTACAATGATGTCACTGTGATCCGGTAGGCTAAAGTGGTGTCCTGGAGTGTGGTTGAACAGAAAAGTGGATGGATAACAGAAGGTCCAACAAAAACCAATATGGGCAAAAACAAAACACCAACACCAACCATTGTCTTATTCCTATGGAAGAATAAACAGCTTAACAGAATCCAACGTGACGCCGCCCTCCTAACAAAAACACACGTGCTCACATGCTCTAATTAGCGCATTTATATCCGGAACCTTTATGTCGCGGTCCCTGGGCCAGCTGGAAGGACTGTAACACCTTGCTATCACCAGGCCCCTGGTGACTAGCGATGGGCGCTGGTGAGAGAGGCATCACAATGCCACTTAGCAACGCCACTGTGCTCGAACGCGGTGCGGCTGCTTCTCCGTAAGTGGCAGTCAGGCGATCCGAGAAAACCGAGTGTCGCTAACGTCGCACCATTTCAGCCAGGTTTCTATCGCTTGATGAGTCACCCATGCCGGTCCCTGAGATGAAAGCGGAGAGAAATTGACTGATTTTGAGGGTCGTTTGATGTAGTGGATTGAGACAGACATTATTATAAGAACAATCCGGTTGGGAGAAATGTGGGGAGCACGAAAAAAAGAAAGTTGCCCAAAACTCCCGGCAAACACAAATTAACCGGTAAGCATGTAAATGTCCCTCCCTCCAAAGCTGCCTCCTCTCTCTTGGCGGGCAGACTCCATAATTCATCATTCCATGTGTCTTGTCAACCCACACACCTGAGGTCCCCGGCTCTCTAGGCAGTAAGGTAGATAACTTTTTTGAAATATAGCGGAGAGGTTTAAGGAATCTACAGGGAAGTAAGGCGGTGAAAGTTAGCAGACAAGCCATACTGCAATGTAGGGAAAGCAAACCAGTCACAGGTAAGGGCTAGGACTGAGCAAAATCAATGTTCGAAGAGTTGAGGCCAACCTGAAATGGCAAGCAAAGTACCGTAGAAGTTGATGTCCTCAGGCAGATAGGCAAGGACCGGTATCCCAGTTAGCACATTACGTCGGTTAGCCGGTATGAAGGCATTGCTCCAAACTGCACAGTAATGGTACCTAGCCTACTATTTGACAAGACTCTCTGCATTAGAAGATTCATTATTATAAACTATTACAGGTTCACCCAGCACTGCCAGAAGAGGACTGGCCACCCCCAGAGCCTGGTTCCTCTCTAGGTGTCTTCCTAAATTCGACCATCAGGGAGTTTTTCCTAGCCGCTGTGTACCAACTCGCTGTCCGGTTTCAGGCTGGGTGCTTGTAAAAGCAATTTGTGACTCTCGTTGACAAAAGGGCTTCATAAAATACAGTTGATTGATTGAAGGGCCCCATTTTGCAGCCCCGGGCCTAGTGTTTCTCCCTTAGCATGACAGGGTGTGTGTGTGTGTGTGTGTGTGTGTGTCACGTTTAACAGAAAACAATGTTTATAGTAAAATACATTTCTGTAATGATATTTTCTCCATGTTTCTATGACATGCCCTTTGTGTGTGGATTCCAATCACCTCTTTACATCTCTACAAGTCTTAATTCTACGGATAAGACAACTGTAGATGCTGACACATTTTTTTGGCTTAGATAGATGTTTTAAAGTATACATGTTGACATGTGGCTCGAAAAAAGGGAGAGATTAAACAGATTTTGGGTGCTACTTTGGCAGCAAGCAATCAACAAAATCATTGCTAGTGTGACATATTACTACATATTAAGTGTTTTCCGTTAGCAGTAACTTCGAATGCACCTTTTGCTAGATTTTTTCAATTCATGAATTTCACCAAAGCTAATATGATGTTAACTCCATACTGGGGACAGAAGTAAAGAATCAATTTTTGTAAGGGAATATATTTTCAGAAAACTTTAGGTAAGGATAATTTTACCTGAATGTGATTTGAGGTCACAGTATCCATTTAAACAGATGCGGTCCTTTTTCGTGACGCTTTTCGTCCAATTAAAATGTACAGTTACATGTCAAACCAACCGGGTGTAAAGACGTGCTTGAGTAACATCTTTTGTATTCCATCTGAATTATTAAGTTGTCCTGAATATAAATTGGTCTTAAAACGAGTCTCTGGGGTCATTGCGAAGAATGCATCACGCCATGTTGAGCCAACCAGGCATGTCATTGATTTTCACCTCCACATCTGAAGATTTTGGGCCATGTTTTGATGCAGAAAGTGTTTGCCTTTTTACGGGGAAAACACTACCGTAACCGATTTGTTGACCAGTACACTTTTCCCATAGTGAACAACTAAGGTTATCTAACCAAATGTTGCAGACCTTATTTGTATGCTATATCAATCATTTGTACTTGTAATAATAGTTTTGATTGTACAAATGTTGCCACAATTTTTTTTAATTATGAACATGTATTGCTATTTAAATAAATGTCGCTCCGAGCATTTCCTAATTTGCAAATTGTTTATTTTTGTCTCAGTGTGGGGCAGATCGCATATCTTCTCCCGGTATTTCCCGGTTTCCTATCCTCCATGAACTCAGCTCCGGACGCATTCATTCATTGCCGCGTTATCATTCACACCAGGTCCCCATTAGCTCGTCAATCAGTGCATACGAGTTGCTCCTCTGCCTCCTCTGTTCGGGATGGATTGTTGATCTGGGTGTGCATGTAAGTGTGTTTAGTTGCTCTGCGTTTCGTGTCAGATTTGCAGTTTCCCGTTTTAGGATGAAGAACCCAACTTGAATAAGGGTTTGTTAATAATAAAAAAAATCCTTGTTCCAGCGCTTTAACTTTATCATTCAGTGCTATCCTTTTGAAACATTCTCAGCTTCTCTAATATTTGACAAAAATTACCTAGGTTACCTCAAGTTCCTATAGCCCTTGTTTAGTCAATGGGATTGTGTAGTGGTTGGTGGTGCCAAACGCTGTCCTTTTTGCAAGATGTTTAACGGCTATGCAACAACAACAGAAATACAACAAGAGGAAACAAAACACAATGCATGTTTTGACCATATCATATCTGGATCCAGAGTAGCCAAAACTTCTGGTAATATGCGACCACTGTGTTTTCACCAGGCTGTTCCCGTCCAAAACCACCCATCCACAATTCACAGTTGTGTTCCTCCCCCGAATATTCACCTCTCCAAATTCTATTGAGCAATTTGTCTCTACGTGGTGCTGGAAAGTGTACGGGCGTCATTGTTCTGTCCAAGATTGGATACACCACTTGAGATGCTTCCACACCAGCAATTTCTTTCCTCAAAAATGTATTCTTTTGGTTTACATATGTTTCTGTTTTTGTATGCTGTACAAAACTGTCCTCCAGTAACTACAGTAATAATTTCTGTACTTTTCTGAATGTTCCGGAAAGCTCAGGTGAGACCTACAAGTTGATTGAGCTTTTCCAGTAGGAGACAGGTTTGAATTCTGTACTAAAGACCAGAGGAATCAGGATTTTCATGTGTCCCGAGTCAGAAATCAGCAGAATGTTATTTTTTTGTCTTTATGCTTTGGATTGTATTTGTTTAATGTATTTGCTTGCAGGCCACATGTTTGACCATGATTGCACTGACAACCTCTGTCAGCAGGCGGGCCGGGCCCTATGTGTGCCGAGAAGATAAGAGGGAAAAACAGATGGAAATTCCTTTGGGAGGCATACGGAGAGGTCAAAAGAGGTCAACTATCTCTGGCCAAGAATGACGGCTGAGCATAGGTGATATGAAATCTTGGATAAGTATTTCTGCTTTGGCTGCTGGGGTTCTCTGGTCAGTTTTTTCGACTATTTGGCTTTAGCATCCTGACGTAGCGCATACAGCATTAGCATCCTGATGTAGCGCATACAGCATTAGCATCCTGACGTAGCGCATACAACATTAGCATCCTGACGTAGCGCATACAGCATTAGCATCCTGAAGTAGCGCATACAGCATTAGCATCCTGAAGTAGCGCATACAGCATTGGCATCCTGAAGTAGCGCATACAGCATTATCATCCTGACGTAGCGCATACAGCATTAGCATCCTGACGTAGCGCATACAGCATTAGCATCCTGACGTAGCGCATACAGCATTAGCATCCTGGTGTAGCGCATACAGCATTAGCATCCTGACATAGCGCATACAGCATTAGCATCCTGGTGTAGCGCATACAGCATTAGCATCCTGACATAGCGCATACAGCATTAGCATCCTGACGTAGCGCATACAGCATTAGCATCCTGACGTAGCGCATACAGCATTAGCATCCGTTGGTGAAATTGTGGACGTATAGATATGAAATAACAGCAAGAGGGAGCTCTATAACACGATAACATGAGCAAATCAGCCCACACACAGAATCTCAGTTCTGTCCTTTGCCTTTGGAGCTGTGTCTGGTGTCAGTTAGAATAATCCAGCAGAAAGACCAGGGAGCTGTCTGTTAGAGAAATGCAAGCGACGTGGATGTGACAGATGGTAAATGATGGAAAAAGCTAGTCGCGGGAGTGATGAAATACAACACAAATCTCATGGGCTGGTCTGGAGACACGCCACACAAAACATTAACGCACAAACACAGTAGAGGAAACAGATGTCGGGCGCTCGACTCGAATTTGGCCACAGGGGGGAGCCGATGCTCCGGGAGATGTGGCAGGTTGGACTTTTAGTTATTGAAATATGTTCTCAGAGCAGCATCGCATCTGATTGGTTCTCTCAGTCCCCCAATGAGCGGCAGCGGGACATGGCAGCAGGAGGCGGGACTTTTGGTTTGGTTTGGTTTGAAGCGTGGAGCATCTCGAAAGTCGTTGCAGTCAAGGTAATGGTCTGTTTGGTATGTTTTATGTTGAAGCATAATAGAACATGTAAAGATATAAGGTTAGGTCAAAATGCTCTTAGTCCAGCATATTGTAGACCTAATGTCATAAGGTGCTCTAAGAGCAGCATATTGTAGACCTAATGTCATAAGGTGCTCTAAGAGCAGCATATTGTAGACCTAATGTCATAAGGTGCTCTAAGAGCAGCATATTGTAGACCTAATGTCATAAGGTGCTCTAAGAGCAGCATATTGTAGACCTAATGTCATAAGGTGCCTTTAGAGCAGCATATTGTAGACCTAATGTCATAAGGTGCTCTTAGAGCAGCATATTGTAGACCTAATGTCATAAGGTGCTCTAAGAGCAGCATTAGAATGTGTGTAGCCAAAATGCTCTTAGAGCAGCCAATGCATGTTGCACTTAAATACGACATGGTGTTCTAAGGGCAGTATTAGAATTTATGCAGCAAAAATGCACTAAAAGCAGACATGATTTTGGTTGCATCATGTAAAAGTTACACATTTCATTAGGCTAAGGTATTCATAACCAGTTCGTAGATTTTGTCCACTTATGAACAATGAACAACTAGCTCAGTAACTCTGTTCACATTTCCCACTTTTCTCAGTGTACCCCGTGTAATACTGTCAAGTTTCGGTTGTACATCGTGAATATTCTTTTGTATGTACACTATCTATTTGTCCATAAAAACAACATCAAATTGATCAAAAGTACAGTGTAGAATTTAAGAATTTTTAAAATGTATCTACATAAGCGTTCTGTGATGGTTCCCAGTCATGTCTAGTCGTGTACTGCCCTCTCCTGGTCTTTTGTTGCCCTTCACGTCCTTATTAGGTCTTCCTGTAATCAATAACACCATGTCCACCTGTGTTTTCCCCACACCTGTGCCCTGTGAACCCATATACCTGTATATTTAGTTTGGTCCATGCAATTGGACATGCAATGTCAGTCTGGCTGTGTACATTGGTGTCTCTACGCTTTTTTTATTTCATGATCAATGATCCATGATGATTGACGGTGAGACAGCCTTAAGCACTGTCTGTGAGTATGTGAGTGTGGATGGTGGGATAGGGCCTATATCTGTTGCTTTCAATAAACCTGGGAGGCCTTCTCCCTCGATTGAACACCGGTTTTCCATTATTTAACCACTATACAAAACATTGGATTTCCAACATCTCGTATTTCGAAAAGGTGAATAGGCACCGCTTTCTAGGCAGAGTTGCAAAGAATAACCCCGTCTCAGAATCACCAATAAAAAGACGAGATTTAAAACAGACACTGGACAGAGGAAGATTAGACAAAAATGCTGAGAAGCCTCCTCAATCAATGAACCGTTATCAACCCATGTTTTATTGAATACATATTGCAAATAAAGGCTACAAATCATGTTAAATATTTACATTTCTTATTAAAGCTGCACTAGTTTTTCATTGAAAATACAAGGTTTTGTCTACAGAAACGCAGAGTCTATGTTAAATGAGGCCCTGTTGTAGCAAAAGCCCTTGATAAAAAGCCAAGTAACTATCAATATGGACATGCGGAATTAGCTACAAAAATGCATGCAACATAACAAATAACTGGTTGGCATATCATTAATATCATTATCATTAGCTATTAAGTTAGTTTTTCGCTCCAATGCAAACATCACATGATCAAATAAATTGTAGCAAGCCAGCAAAATCTCACAATAATATATTGACCTCGCTGACCTGTTATTGTCTTCGCTAGAATTAATAACACAGTTTGACAGATTTTGAATATCTGTGTTCTTTGTGTTCATAGAGACGGTTCTTTTGTTTCCTCTGGTCAACCATCCAATCAGGAATTGGAAGAACACTTATTCAGAACGCCTGAAGCTTTAACATTACTTCGATACAAATTCATCTAGACAGAGCGAAATAGAGCTTTACCCGGTGAAGCGCAGCGTTTCTAGAGCTTGCATATATCAAACAGCACTCCCTTGTTTAACCTTGAAGCGCTGAGATGCGACATCTCTGTGTGTGAGAACGCAGAAGGGTTACAAATCAAATTACCCGGCCCCGAGGCTGCCAGTAAAATTGCCCTCTTTTTCTCGCATTTTATTTTCACGAGCAAACCTCTATAGTCCAGGTTGACAGCATATTAAGGAGGGCGACGACAGGAAATAGGAAAAAAGTAAATTTATCTGTCTTTCTATCTTCACCTCAAAGTTCCGATTCCCTTCTCTTAGGTCTGCTACATTTTAAAAACACATTTAAGTCCACAGAAGCTTCCTAGTCTCCATCTGTGTGAGACAGGGATGTTGTCATGCTTTGCGCGTATATATTTTTTTTGCTGGGCCATCTAGTCTGTAATTTTTTCTGTAATTTTTATAGAGCGACAAATGCCACACTCTCTGGTCGCGTTGTTTCCTATCATAGTCTAACCTGTTTTGTGTGGGGGGGAAATGTCTGCATTGAATTTGAAACACAGTTTTTTAAACAAACAAATGATCGCTGCATGTAAGGCTTCTCAAAACTGTTGATTTGGACACTTCTGATGTTTCTGCAAACTCTATGTTTTGCAGTCCGAGGGAGACCTGTTTCTCTTGCATTGAGAGCTCTTTTGACCGCAGGTTGTGGGTTCATAGCAACAGCATCCGAATGTGAATGGACCAACTGGGATCAACTGCAGAACTCTCATTAACAAATGAGTAGCCCAGACCTGTCCACGAAACAGCCGTTGTGTGTGAACCCGTTCTCCAATTTGGATGCGAATACCCTCCAATTAAAGCTGAGAGACTGCACATTTCAGCCCATATTCGCTAGAATCTTCAATGCATGTTGGTAAACAGACGAAATAACAAAACTTGCGGCGGTGTGCAATTATTTCTGGACCTAACTTTTTTAACTGTCTTTTTTTATTATTTAAGGCCGTATTTATCGTCGAGTTATAAAGGTCTCCACAGTCAGCTCTGGAAAACGTGGCTTACATTTGTGAGTTGTATGCTGTGAATGTGAACATTTTGTCAATACTGTGTTATCATACAGATGCCTGCGTCGCAGCAGTCAAACGATAAAAGTCCGATTTGGAATCTTGTCTGAGGCAGGAAAATTGAAGTGACCGCGTGGTGATGTAGTTTGTTTGTTTATCTGTACGAGGTATAGTAGCGTTCGGGAAAACCATGTCGCTGTTCGCCGTTTAGTTTTTTTCCGTCACCTTTCTCTGCTCTCGTACCCTCACAGAATATCAAACCGATTCACTGTTTCTTTTAGTTCTGCGTGTCGCAGTCGTCGTTTGCTTTTTCAAATCATCCCATTATGATTCAGGGTGGGGAAGATGTTGCCAGATTCCCGGGTCGTGCGCCGGAGGTTGAGATAGGCTCCGCGCATGGAGAGACAGGTCACCAGGCTGGTGACAGGTGGCAGTTAAATGATGCACTGAAAATATCTATGTGTCTTATCATGAATATTTCTTATTTTTCTTGTTTGCATAAAAATAAAATGAATAGGCGTGTTGTGTGCAGGGCAACAGAAGTACCACAGGATGTGTTGTGTTAACAGCAAGTAAATACGTTAGCAGCGTGTAGGCAAGAGGTAGCAACGGGGGTACAACAGGACATTGTGCGAAAGGCAGATAAAGGAAATTAGGTAGCAGTGTGAGTGCAAGGTTACAGAAGGGTTTCAGAGTTAAGCAGGTTAACAGCAGTAGGGAACAAACTGTCCCTGAGCCTGCGGTTGCGGGTGAGTAGAGATCTGCAACGCTTGCCTGATGGCTGGGGGGCAAACAGTTTGTGGCTGGGGTGTGAGTCACAGCAAAATATGAAAAACATTCTCCCCACATTTTATAACATTTACGATTGCTGTGTTGTTGGATTTGATATATGGCCTGGTTTTGGTGAGATATGTGCTTTGTATTCATACAAAAACAGTTCTAGAAAGGAAGGAAAGCTATATAATAGTATTTGGTACAATGTTAGTACAAGACAAAGTGCAAAGCTTTGCGAGTCAGAAAAGGGAATTAATAAAGTTAACAGTGGTGTTCTTCAACGCAGTGTAGTCAGACGTGTTCGGTTCAAATATGAATAAGACTTTACTGTATGCTCACTATCAAGCTCCCTGAAAAATTGGATCAATGTCTCGTGTGGTCAAATCTATTTAAAATGGTTTCAACATGGCTGATTGACTGAGCTTTTAAATATTTTATTGGCAAATATGTCATTTTTGTATAATCTTCTCAAATGAGAAGATTTATAGTGTTCAGTTGTTTCTGTGTAGACAGGCAATGGGTAGTATATTAATGATAAAATGTTTAGGTATATGGTTACATTTTAACCCACTACAGTATTGTGAACAGTCTGTGTTCTGGCCCTGGTTATATGTGGAGAGTCAAATATCAGAAGCTTATGCATATTTATAGAGGTCAAGTAAGGATGGTTGGTGATGGGGTGCACAGTTTATAGAACACCAGAGAAAACTTGGTTTCAGAGGGTGAAGAGAATCCAAAACAGAGCTTCAAAGGCTCAAAACCACACCCTAATTATCGTTTTATATTTGATGTTAAGAACCCCTGTAGATCAAACCTTTCCTTGTAATACTTTTTAAGGCCATAGCATATTTAATTCTTCATCCCCGCACGTGTCTGTTTCTTTGGATATCACCAAGCCTAGCCAAATAGCTAACTAGCTTGCCCACAAACATGACAAAAAATAGTTTTTTTGTCATGACTGGCACATATAAAGGCAGATAAATAGTTGTGCCATACATGTGTGATGCTTTTACACGTTTTGTTTGTCTTTAGAAATATTATTAGTTTTGGTTAGCCAGGATAAAAAATATTGCTAGCTTCTATGGCAATAGCTAACTCAAGTCTCGATACTCAGGGAGGGTAGAGTGGAACAGATAATCGGTTTAAAATTAAATTAGAACATTCTAGAAACTTCTGAACTATGCTATTGGTGCTATGGCATTATTTTGCAATTCAAAAGGATATTAAAGTAAAGTTGAACAATGCAACAGATGAAGCTATAGTGTAGCAGTGACATTCTTACTAACACTCAGATCCATATGCCCCTGCCCTTAACAACTGACAAATCTGATGTTGTCACACGCATTCAATATTACTGCCTGGTTGTGTTGCATTACATCAACACCTCATTCTGAATCAAGACTGCATCGATAAGGTATGTGTGGTTTGGAGTGTTTTGGAACATTTTACAACATAGACACATTTTGGAAACTAATTGTAGTCACCCTTTCCTACGTGATAACCATTTTTGTCTACAGCAAAACCAAATACGTTTTAGGTGTTTGCCTGCATGCACAGAAAGAGTGTTAATTAGGGTGAACTTCACTTCTAAAGATATGCAGTTCTGGATTCAAATCGACTTATTTTAGTGCCCTATTTGTTGAGGCGAGTCGTTACCTTGGACGTAGGCAGGGGGAAAAAACATCTCATTAGCTTATTTTTTAGACAGAATGTCTGTGTGCTTTGTCATTCCACTTCAAATGTTTTAGACTTAAGTGAGGACAGTGGTCTGAGGTAATTAGAGGTTTGCCCTTCAGCGGTAATGGGGAAGGTTCCTCAATGGTTACTTGCACCTATCACTGTTGATTTACATTTGAAAGTCTCAGATGTCTTTTATTTAACGTACGAGGTCAAACAAAGATTTCTATCTGTTTTCTTGTGAGCCAGAAAGAACCATACATAGTGAGTCGTGACACACGACTTAAAAATAACTACGGTTGTGAAAATGCCTGGACAGATTTACAGGGGCAGGTTTGAAATGCATGCTGGGAAGTTAACAAGATATTCTAGATATTCATGTTTTCCCATCTTTGTTGAAGATAGCTTGAATGACCCCGCGTCTGGGAGTACATGACCAGACGTTTACATTAGCAGATGTGATTTTCAGATATGTTAGCGACTAACAGGAGAACAGTATAATATGTTGAAGTCTGGGCGACAATATTTGCCATCCAGTTGGTAAAGAATGTTCAAGCTGTCAGAATTGTACTACGTCATATTCTTTGTCTCTAATGAGAAGTTTATCATCAGGCAAATGTAATCACAGATGATATATGATCAACGGCATTAATGCTGTTATGGTGAATTTTACATTGATTGTCTGGACTCAAAGCCCGATCTGATGTAGATGGGAATTCATTTGAAGACCAGACGGCAAAAGCGATTCACAAAATATATTTATATATAAAGTATATTTATGTTCCAGGCCCAAATAGGCCGGAGGCATTTTGATAGATGTGTGGCCAAAGAGAGATTGGACTCTCAGTTCAAACAAGTGATCAGTAGACACAGATCTATAGGCCAGAGTGCCAGACTAGAAAAGAAGAGGTGGGTAGGGTAGTCGTTTTTGTATCTCAACATTTTTCCGTTACATTTGATTGTTATTGTCTTTTTGCAACTACAAGCAAGTCATGAGAATATCAGCTGAGGAGTCTAGTCACCTGAACTGGGAGCAAGAGGTTTCACACACGAGCACACAGTACGATTGGTTTCTCGATACAGTTGATCTTTCTCCTTGGCTGGACAAAAAGACCAGAGATACCTGCATTTGGTTTCAGAATTACCAGATAAATCCCAGGGGAGTATAGGAGATGAAATCGAATATATATTTGTTGCTGTTACCAAAGACGTTCCACAAGGTTACATTGGGTCCTCTGTTTTTATCTCTGTATATATATTACGGATAAAGAATTTAATTCAAAAGCTGGTATACTGATGCATTGGCAAATGACAGAGAGTTGGCCAGGCAAAGAATTACAGATTGTGTAAATGCATGAGTTTTTCGGTTTTCAATATATATAAGTTCTGTCATTATGATGCAAAATTGAACATTAATCCTTTTTGATGTAATTTTTCCCCTTTATCAATTTCCTAACATTGCACATATTGGCAAAACATAATAGAGGCTTATAATTGTATCAGACGTAAGCCTTCTCGACCAAAAAGAACGTCAAAGTCAAAATTAAACACAAAAATACACTGTCCCTGTATGAAGGACGACCCATAATAGATGCCTTTCCTGGTGGAACTTCACCAGGAACTTCACAACTTCACCAGCTACCTCCCATGACTCAAGTGGCTTGTTGAAATGCAGGTGTAGCGTATGAGTATTTGTGGCTGAATGTGCCCAATGATTATTCTGTGGTTTTTAATTGAATGATAAAGCAATAACATGTAAAGGTGGGCGGCTGTATATGTCTCTCATGACAAAAAGAAACCTTGTAATAAAAATACCTTGTAATCTGTGCTTTCACGTCCACTGGATCTTCTTCCAAAGGACTTCCCGTGCTAAGTCATCTCTCTGAGAACAAACTAACTCTGGAACATACTCAGCTCCGGAGCATGTTATGTTCATGCGAGTACGTTTCCATGGCAACATACTTACCCTGAAAGTTGAGGACTTCGAGTCAACTTACCTAGGTATGTCCCAAACTTCTATACAGGAGCAAAAACACAATAAACTAAATATGGCCCCCAATTAGAGACAACGCAGTGCAGCTGCCTCTAATTGGGAGCCACCAAAACATATATATGACTAGAGAACCCACTGCCCTAAAGGCACCTATAAGCCACCATTGAGGTGCCTAGAGGTATACTGTCTCATGGTTGTGACAGGTGACCTACAGTTTATCGGAGGGGATTTATGTTTGGCATGCTATGGGTTTCTTTCACGGAGCACACTGATATGAAACCCAATGCAGAGATTACCACCAGTAAAGACCTTACATGTTAAGTTGCCATTTTGTGTGTGTGTGTGTGTGTGTGTGTGTGTGTGTCAGGCACTACTAGAATATTCTGTTCCTTGTGTGCACATACAGTTACACACACACACACGCCAGGTAGCTGCCAGCGATATCAGAAATGGCAACTACACATGTAAGGTCTTTACGGTATAAAGCCTTTTACATGATTCTGGAAATTAGGAACTCTGGCTACTCTTATTTCAGGAATAAGAGCTGCCAAGAAGCAGTTCCCAGATGTCCTTTTGTGTACTCAGTCAGCTACTGAAGCTGTATCCCAATTTCTGAATCATCATCACATATTGGCCTAGGGTTGTTAAGTTGCCTTACATTTTCGAGGATACAACTGACTTTGTCAACAAATTCCCAACAAGGCATTGCCTACTCCGATACTGTATGCATAATGGATGTAACTAGTTTCTAATTTTAGTAATATCCCAATTATTTTTTGTATAAATTCATGGAACAAGAATTTCTTTGGAAATTACGCTTTTTGCGCCAAACGATGCAAATGTATTTGTAGTGGATGGAAAGGTCGGACATTTATTGACAAAAAAATACTGAACACCAGCAACGTTGAGAAGTAAATGAATGTTTATAGGTTGGACAGCCACTTAAAAAAAGAGAGGGACAGAGGAAAATTACTGTTCCGGAGAGAGGCATATTATTCACACGCTTTGGAAACGGAAAGCTCTAGAAGTCTGAAAAAAACACTAAAATTTGGTTGCTTCCTGTAAACAACAGCTGCGTTCGCTTACGATTGGTCTTGTTTGTTTTATCAAGCTGTTACATGTCTTCAATCTGATTTCCAACTGTTACAACAATCATATTTCGCATATCCTAAGTCACACACCCTAAAATTGTCTTTCTTCATAGAATATTTAGTTTTTTTTTGTAAAGTTCGGTTAGATACAAATCTGTCTTTTAAAATTTGTGTAAGTAAGTGGGTGAATATTTCAATAGGTTTCTTTTGTAGAAATCTTTTGTAGAAATAAAGTATGTCTGTATGTCAGCATACTGAAGATGCTAAAATAAAGTAAAGGTTTGTCACTTCTAGATTATGGTGATGTACCATATACACGCATGCCTCATCTTAGATTAGCAGTAACGGTCTCAAGACTGGATAGAAGGTCCAAACATCAGCTTTGCGGAGCAGACCATTTGTTTTGAGCTGCCATCCCCCAATGATCTGTTCAAAGCCAAGTCACTGAAGCAGGCAGCAAAGATCGAGGCAGACTCCTCCCATCCTGGTAACGGACTGTTCAGAACTCTCCCCATTGGCAGACGGCTACCGTCTATCAAGACCAAAACATTCCACCACAAGAACCGCTTTTTTCCCACGACAGTGAGTCTAAGGAATATGCCTCTTGTACTGGACCGTCGTTGTGTCTTTAGTGGTCAGAAAAGAAATCCTTGTGTGTGTAAACAGACTTGGTGAATAAACCTGATTCTGATTAAAAAAAACAAGACGGAAGCGCACATCATAAATAGACACTATGCTTCAAAGTAGCCCAAAGCAGCGACTCGACTGAGTCAATAAGTGTTCAGTTGCCTTAATGAGCCATTAAATTGAACATGGCCAACGGTAATTGAAATTGTCATCATGGCCATCATTAGTCTTGCATAATGGGTCATGTGTCTCTCTCTCTCTCTCCGTGATTGAATGATTGAGGGAAGAGAAATTGACAATTGTACATCTGAGTTGTGCATCTGAATTTAGAGTAATAGCGCGGTGCATCGAATGCTTGTGATTTTCTAAGAGTTGCATATCTATCATTGCTGCGGAATTAATCACTAAGACCCTGTTGAAACGTGAAAACAATACATGCCGTCATGATATTTTAAAGTTCTCTCGAGTCTTCAGTTCATTGTAAAGGTGACAGCACCAAAGCAACGATTGTTTACAATGAAAGAGACTGTTTCTATTTTCGATCAGCGATAGAAAATCGAATCCGTCGTTACACTCGGAAAGCAATACTGATGTTGAGGTGGATATAATAAAAAGCAGTAGATTTGTGTGGCGTTGTTCGTTGTTGGTGGTTGACGCTGGGGTAGAATATCTCTCTTCGTTCAGCATAAGCAACTCTGTCATTATCAAGCACATCAGCCGTGTTGGATAGTGGAGCCAGAACGATTGCTGGGTTAATGGAAATGTCGTTTGTTTGATATGTGTCAGAAAATACAGTATAGTGTACACAGCCCTCTGCAGCAGCAGACCTCTATTGAGGTCTAAACGGTTCATTTAATTGCAGATCATTTCTTAGTCAATTGCAAATAATTTAATTGCAGATAATTTCAAAGTCAAAAAACTTTAATGAATTTCCACATGGCAATTTAATTCCTAATGCGTTTCGTCGAAACATGTGTGAAAATAAATATCATATACAAGCACATCTTTAAATAGTAATATGATTATTTGGTTTTCTTTTGAAATTAATCAAGCTGGTTTGTTTTAGAGAGAAAGAACGGTATGGAAATTGCCGTATAGACAAGATCCAACTGAAAACCATGGAAGAGTGGAGTAAGTGTGGTCTGATTTGGGATCCTACAGGAGAATAACACGCTCTGCCCATCTAAATGACACTACTTCACAGAAATGCTTTGGGATTTACCAGATATTACTGTATTAAATTTGACCTTATATCTAACATAAATCTCTAGACGTGGCACTACCCATCTGTAGACGTGGCACTACCCATCTGTAGACGTGGCACTACCCACCTCTAGACGTGGCACTACCCATCTGTAGACGTGGCACTACCCATCTGTAGACGTGGCACTACCCATCTGTAGACGTGGCACTACCCACCTCTAGACGTGGCACTACCCATCTGTAGACGTGGCACTACCCATCTGTAGACGTGGCACTACCCATCTGTAGACGTGGCACTACCCACCTCTAGACGTGGCACTACCCATCTGTAGACGTGGCACTACCCACCTCTAGACGTGGCACTACCCACCTCTAGACGTGGCACTACCCATCTGTAGACGTGGCACTACCCACCTCTAGACGTGGCACTACCCATCTGTAGACGTGGCACTACCCATCTCTAGACGTGGCACTACCCATCTGTAGACGTGGCACTACCCACCTCTAGACGTGGCACTACCCACCTCTAGACGTGGCACTACCCACTACTCCATGAATCCATGTACAATTGGCGCGATGACGCTTATATACCTTCAACTTATTTGGCTGGCCAGTTAAACGTTGAAGCCATTTAGCACTCGTTGCATTGTTACTTCAGTTAGCCTTTGTAGGGCAGAACTGCTTACGCACATCTTCTGAATCTAGGTCTCATTTTCTGAAAACTCACAATTCTCAAAATAGCACACACAGTCACAGCCGGGGTGGTGCGTGGATGAACCAGTCGCAGGCATTAATCACGCTCCTGGGTTTCAATTTCCATAAAGCAAACAAACATAACAAGCGGCAAACGTCTAAACTAAAACTGAATACGACAAAACAGCAACACTCACCACTCACCTACGCAGAAGACTGACATCAAACAATGAAGCTCTGAGACATCAGAGAACCGAGGGAACATATACACACTTACTAATTACAGAATGGGAACCAGGCGTGAATTATAATGACATGACAAACAAGGAAATGGGTCCAGGGCTGCGTTCATGTTGTATGAAAACTCACAATTCACAAATCCAATAAATGGCAGCGTCTACGGATACTCTTTGTTAAGAGGAATGTTATAGGTTTCGATTTTTTTCAGATAAGGGAACGACAAGACCATCAGAAACGGAAGAAATGCTAGTCACACGTTCTACTTCCCTCGTCAAGTGGTACGTTAAATTCAAAACACAGCATGAATTATTCGCAAGTCTAAACGATGGCACCGTGTTAAGCGAATTCACACTTTTTCCATAGGGTTCCGTTACATTACCGCTCACTTGCACACATCATACAAGAAAAGAGAGAGAGCATCTGTATTGTTTTGCTTCCTCTGGTGGGAATCTGTTGCATTAATCCTCCGTGTGCCAAAACACGGGAACAGGCGATCCTTCATGTAGTGGGTAGGTGTTCACAGACAGGGCGGCCCACATTCTGTGGTACCGAGGGCCAGTCAGGCCGAGGTCATTTAGCTATGATTTCGATCACCTTGGACACAACCCTGAGCGCATAATGCTTCATCCAGACAAACATCGGAGCGTAAGCCTATTATTGCTCTGAGTCATCTTGACATTCTTGACATACCCCGAACGGTCGACTGTGCGTGGCTGTCATTGGTATTCTGCCGGAGATATGACCTGACAATAGGGGGTGGATCTGCGGTAGCCCACAGACTGTGGTAGCCTTCAAATAGCTGAAAGGATTTTCATATCTGCCCGCTTAGAAATATGAAAGAGGCTACATCACAACGGGTAATGAAATATGGGTAGTTAAATAAACATAAAGCGGAGGTTTAGCAGCAGATGTTTAGGTTAAAGGGGTCTTCCTATCTGGTTGGCCCTGTCAGGGGTTTAGACATGACAGGGAGGGGGGAGGGCCCAGCCCCCAGCCCTCTGTCTCAGTCCCTAGTTACGCTGCACTAATCTGGGATTATATTCTAGCCTGGGTGAGTATTCTTAGTTATGCTTGTGAATCCGAGGAACGCCCTGTCTAACTGTGCTGCTGTCTTGGACATGAGCACTTGGACAACAGGCCCAAATGACTCAGGTCAACCTGGCCCAAATGACTCAGGTCTACCTGGTCCAAATGACTCAGGTCTACCTGTCCCTCTTCAAAGTCTTCCCTGTGGTGTTGCGGATCAAGTTGCAAATTAAGTTCTATTTCTAAGTTCGGTTCCTGCGTTCCATTAGTTTTAATTGGTTTCACCTCTGTCCTGTTAGCCACATCACATATGTGTCAGTCTTTTGACTTCTATTCTTGCGAAAGCATTATTGTGTTTGTCAAATGGTCTTCGCCTCAGCCGTGGCCCAGTTTCTTCCGATCTGGCGTCATGTTTAACCGTGAGGTTTGTCTGACCCTGATCTGTCCCAGACTGGTATGAAGTGAAATGTGCTAGAATG
Organism: Dallia pectoralis; assembly: GCA_029465975.1. NCBI lineage: Eukaryota > Metazoa > Chordata > Actinopteri > Esociformes > Umbridae > Dallia > Dallia pectoralis. Next base: position 2,949,802 of record CM055764.1, on the reverse strand, counting down.
ACAAACCAGCCTGGCCGTCTATATTCCCTGTGTGGCTGTAATCTCCCCTGGGGACTCCCTCGTTATGCGAGCTCTCTCCCATCCCAGGGACGGTGAAATTCGATCTTGTCCGTTGTAATTTGTCCTTTCTTATCTGGTGTTCTGCTGATCTCAGGCATGCTCCTTCCAATTCTATTTCTTTCGCCAGAAGGACCTGATCTCAAGGACCGTGCCTGTGGATTACCTGGGCATTTGCCTGTTGGCTTTCCTTGCCCACAGTCCACCTGGCCATGTTGCTAATCCAGTTCCGGCTCATTTACTGGCAGTTATGGATACTGTAGATTGTACTGCTTTTCTGCCAGCTGCCATCGGACCTCTTCCAATTGCGTGTCTCCATCTCCCAATGCTCTGTGCTACACATCGTATAACATTATTTAGCAGTCACTCTTACGCATACCAACTTACAGTAGTCAACGCATATGTTTTCACCGTTTATTGTCATTCTGGGTCGATGTCAGCCACACCCTCACATTGAAAACACGGACGGGTCAAAATGACACATCCCGGGCGCTTCTGGTAGGTGCTATACGTCTCTGCGCTTCTGGTAGGTGCTATACGTCTCTGTGCTTCTGGTAGGTGCTATACGTCTCTGCGCTTCTGGTAGGTGCTATACGTCTCTGTGCTTCTGGTAGGTGCTATACGTCTCTGTGCTTCTGGTAGGTGCTATACGTCTCTGTGCTTCTGGTAGGTGCTATACGTCTCTGCGCTTCTGGTAGGTGCTATACGTCTCTGCGCTTCTGGTAGGTGCTATACGTCTCTGCGCTTCTGGTAGGTGCTATACGTCTCGGCGCTTCTGGTAGGTGCTATACGTCTCTGCGCTTCTGGTAGGTGCTATACGTCTCTGTGCTTCTGGTAGGTGCTATACGTCTCTGTGCTTCTGGTAGGTGCTATACGTCTCTGTGCTTCTGGTAGGTGCTATACGTCTCTGTGCTTCTGGTAGGTGCTATACGTCTCGGCGCTTCTGGTAGGTGCTATACGTCTCTGTGCTTCTGGTAGGTGCTATACGTCTCTGCGCTTCCAGTGTTAAGTCATTTTGGTTACCGTCGACCGTCGTTATGTCATTTTGTCTTCAACGAATTACAATATGTACAGTAAAGATTGTTGTTGCTTGCGGGTCTAGATGATGTTCCGATTCAGCAGCATAGCTGAGCGTCCTGTCATCCTGCGTAATAGTGGTACACCTAGATGGTTTCAAGTCTCCGTAATTAGTGTGTTGTAACTCTCACAGGTGTCGAGCTTGTGTTAATTCCTTTTTTTCCACTAGATGAAGGTTACTGACGCTGTGTATGTGAGGTGGCTACGTGACAATGACAATAGCAGCCGTAGTGTCACGGTGGGGTTATTCAAAGGCAGTTTAATTGCACGAGGACAGTACTGAACGCCTGGTCGTAAAATACACCGCCTGCCACTGATTGGCTGGCAACGAGCTTGTTGCTGGGTAATTCCTGCAGTGCGCTGCTGTCTTTGTCTCCATGAAATATCATATCTTAATTGGTATGAAATACTGTGACACATGGACTCGAAAATGTTTTAATTATAAAGGTAGGTGTGTTTCACCTTAAAATCACATGCATAGTCATCCTGGAAGGGAATTTTATGTCTTTTGCACACAATCTTTTTTTTAAAGGCGTGCATTTTTTCAATGTCCCTGGGTGCTATTCACGTCAAAGTCCTTTATTTGTCAAATGCATCGAATAACGTTGTGTCACTCTGAACAATTAAATTATTGTGACATGACAGGCAACAACGACACATTAATCATCATAGAAGATAAAAATCAAGAATAATAGCAAAAATATACGTGAAATACAAACTACTGGCATTTGTGGGAAGTGTAGGAACGGGGAATTTATTAAATATTGGTGTAGTAGTGCATGACAGTGGGTACTTTAATTTATTTTTATGTACATTGAAGGTAAATGGAAAGTGACCGGAGCATAAAATTGTTCTTTGATCAATATGATCAGAAGGTTAATATCGCTGTCTTATGGCCTGAGGGGGGAGTCTGGTTGCTGTAGCACCGCGGCATATTGCGCTGCTCTGAGCACCCCGGAAGTCCCAGGAGCCCTGGTTGAGATCCACTGTAGTAGACTGTGCCCTGATGCTCCGGCTACGTCTGCCAGACTGCAGCAGCTGTTTAGCATGAAATGCATTTAAGTCCTGACGCACTTAATGAACCTGAATCTAGCTATGCTGTTTCACATTTTGAATTTAAAAATCGTTTTTTTTTTACATAGCCATGGTAAAGACTGTGGGAAAATTGTTGTTTTCTAAACGTCATGTTTTTTATTCATCTAAAAATGTTTTGAGTATTGCGGAGACATTATTATTTTTTTCTGTAATTTTATTCCAAAAGTGACACCGTCATTTATTCTAGATTCCTTAAACATAAAGTGGAAAATGTTTTGGTTTTAATCTTGATGTTATGGCTCATGGAAATCGGCTCATGGAAATCGGAAAATCCACAATTTCAAAATATCATAATAAAACGTTTATAATACAAAAAGATGGACCTGCTAAATGGTATCTTAAGCATGACGTGCTCTAAATTCTCCTGGTAGACGTCTGGACATTATCAAACACAGTGGACTAACACCTTCACACTGAACTTCAGGAAAATCGGGAGATTCGTGAAGCTCCAGGGTGCGTCCCACATCACAGCCCTTTTCCTTCCCTGGGCAGCACTTTCTAACGGGTCACCGTCAAAAGTACATCAATAAATGAAGAATGTCGAGTACGACGGGAAATTCCCAGCTCAGGTTGGGCTGCTAATCTCATTAGGAGATGACCACATTTCGGAAAGGGTTGATGGGTATTCATTAATGGGTTCATTTGGCCCTGCAGTTGGCTCTGTCGTTTGTCCTGTGAGGGCTTTAGTGGCAGAAAATACTCACACACATTGTAGTGGCACAGAGCGACCCCTTGTGGCTCACAACAGCCTTGCAGTTGAATAAATCATAGGTAGGTTGTGCTCAGTAGGTCCTTCTCTTCAATTATATTCTGCTCTATCAGGAGTTATGCTTAATTACATTTTTGTGAGATCTCTGGAGCACGAACATACATCGTCGCCTGGTGACACTTCAATGACACTTGAATAAATTGAAATGTATGGTTAGTTCCAGATTACAACATGTATTTATGAAGTGCACAGGATATACAGTAATGTAAAACCCAAATTGTACATTACTGTTGGTATCCTGACTTGGGCTCGGGGATAATTTGGTAAATCTTTGTCAGTCAACACCATTCACTGCTGTATCCACAGATGCCAGATAAGGGCTTTACTATGCAAAGCAGAAGCCATTTATCAACACTGTCCAGAAGCGGCGGCACAGACCTCTCTGGGCTCCGTCTCATCTGAGATGGCCAGTAGCACAGTGGAATCTTTTTTTCTGGGCTGAACATTTCAACATCAACATTTCGAAAGTTTTTGGGTAAAAAAATCTGTGTTCTCGAGGCCAAAGAGGAAAAGGACCATCCAAGCCGTTATCAGCGTCAGGTACCAAAGCCAACGTCTGCCAATGTATCGAGGGCTGTCATGGGTAACTTGCACATCTGTGAAGGCACCATTAATGCAGAAAGATATGTGCACATTTTGGAGCAACATATGCTGCCATCCAGACGTCTTTTCACGGACGTCCCTGCTTTTTCCCGGAAGACAACGCCAAACCACGTCCTGCCCAGATTACAAGCGCATGGATGCGTGATCAGAGAGTGCGGGTGCTAGCGTTAAAATATAATAATATACATTAAAATATAGTATTTTATGATGTTTCGCGTGTTCTTAAGGCATCGCGTATGGTTTGTGTCTTGCACAGAACGGAGATGGCAGCAGATGATATGGTCCACTGATTTAACCACCTTCTGTGGGACCTTGTGATCAGCAGCGGGGCACCTGATGTACCAGGAAGTAGTACAGCATCATGGGTACTTTTAATGGTCTGTCTGTAACAAGTAGGTAAGAGTTTCTGCTGACGTGCCGAACAGGGACAAAGAACTACAACTAGTACAGCTCACACAGTAACTATATCGGGCTCCCAATTAGAGAAAACACAGAGCAGCTGTCTCTAATTGGGAGCCACTAAAACATAAAGAAAACTAGATTAGCCGCTAACCTAAAAGAACCTCCGGGCCACCATAGAGATGCCTGGAGGTCTGTTGTAATACCTGACGATAACGTTTCCGGAAATCTTTGCAAATCTATTAAAAATACTAAACGAGTAAAATCACAAGTACATAATATCAGACATCGTTGACAAAACATCTCATTTAAAAATGCAGCTGTAACTAAACAGGCAGAAGTCAAAGGGTGTGAATACTATCTGAAAATCACTTTTGTCTGAATTTTGTCTAGTCTGAGTTCCGGGTTATATGAAAACGAACACCATTGGGTCATTGTGAAGCCTACACCCGATAACACGAGTAACTGTTCCTGTTGCTTCATCGGTTCTCCGTTTGGACCGGAGTACGGCGCCAATAGTCTTTGCTCATTTCAAACTTGCCTCTGGGGTTTTTCCATGTTCGATTTGACACCAGTGGAGAGATTACAGATCAGTGGAGATCGCCGCTGACCTCCGTTTACCAGGCACTGGATTGTAGCATAAGTTGACTCGGTGAGTGAACCCACAGCCGCGAGCTCAGTTAACTTCTATTCTGGTTTATGGCACGTGTCGTACGGCTGGAGCGATCGATCTATCGATCTATCCGCTGACGGAGGAACTTATTATGTTGCCACTCAGCGGTTTCTACAGTTTAATATTTTCAGTCTCGCTTTTTTCAGAACCGGTTCACTCACTGAGCCCGAGGTACTGACGGTTACTGTAACTTTAATCGTTACTGGTTCTAAGGGTCATATCTTTCCCAGCCGTGGCTCACTATAGCTCGTTATTCCAGCTCGGCTTCTGTTCGTCCTACATGGCACTAAGCCAACCTTCTGTCTCCAGTAGCCAATAATCCGATCACAGCTGGTGGAGTCGTCGATTTGTCTCTTCTAACACAAGTCTCAAGGCCCCTTTATGTTTCTGTTATTCATGATGTTTATGAAGGAGTGACACGTTTAGCATACTAGTTCAATGACTGGGTTTTATGTGAGCCGTCCCCATTTCTCGACAAAGCCATAATTACAAGTTTTCTGTTCTACTGGAGCCATCAGCTGGGTCGTCTATGAATAGCAAGGGGGAGGAAGGTAGTTTGACGTCATTGGTTCCAGACCCTGTTGTAGATTATTGATCTGCCATTGGCTGTTTCTCCTGGTACCCTCTGCTCATGTCCTGTACTCTGTTGTATTTATCAACAAGTGTACCATTTTGTTTGTGATGTCCCGGTGTGAAAAAAATGCATTTTGGCAAATATGGAGATAATTCACACCTGAGGCTGTTCACGGCGTTCTACTTGCTCCCTTTCATTTTTATTGCTCTTTGGTTTTATTTGTCCCATTGCCCTTTCTTGTGAGATTGCAAAAAATAGGTCGCTGGCATTACTGAAGCTGAAGAGCAATAACTGTGGAACTAAGGAGATTTCAATTAAGATCAGTGGATTCATTAGGAAAACGCAAAGGAAAGCTTAGCTTCATGGGAGAAGCGGAGGGAGGCCAGGGAGACTGACACACAATATGCGAAGGAATAACGAGGCAGGGCCGTGCAGAGACCTTTGGAGGGGCAGGTGCTCAAAGTATAAAAGGGGCACATTGAACAAGTCTTTAAATAGCGGTGTTCAAAATATCAATTCAGCAATATAATGTGAAGAATTCCTTGCCGATTCGCGTATCGGAACAGGTGATTATGTATTGATACGGCAGCAAATGCTGTGATGCAGTTTTGAAAAAGAAACAGAATAGAAGACAATTTTAAGTTTAAAAGTTAAAAAAAGATTTTCTGTCCACCTAATAATAACCTAATAGAAATGTTTAAAAAGGTGTCCCAACCTAATGTCTTTTTCTTCTCTGTTCTACAAAAATAATTAAGAACAGCTGTTATAGTAAAAACTATAGAAAATGTTATAGTAAAATCGACGTGGCCCATGTTTCATACAGTACAATAGTTTTATTTCAATGCCATGTCAGCATTTGTGGCTATTTTGATGGCAAAAACTGAATTACAAAAACACAAGAGTTACATTAATAGTCACATTAAACAGAAAAAAATACAGCAAAAAGTCCTTGACTGAGTATGCTGCCTTTGCTGTTGTTGTTGTTGCTGCTGCTGCTACTGGAGTTGACTGTAGACATTAAAACAACAAACATATAGGAGATATATTAGCTGATTAAACAATTGTTATGTGACCATGACAATATGTAAATATTGCTGACAGTGTTTGGAAATTTCTCACTGACCTGCCAAGGCTGACTTCTCCAAGAAAATAAGAGGAGCCTCCCAACTGGCCTCCCAACTGGCTGCTGCACACAAAGAGCTGCAGGTAGAGAAAATAAGATACCAGATTCAAAAAAGTAAATTTATCCGAGGAAAACAACATTAATTGAGGGATATGATGATGGTGGCCATGGCAGGGGTAAGAGTGAGAAACAATGGTTTATATAGACAGAGGTGTTTGTGTGTCTACAGTATACAATACTGTGATCATGACTTCAAATTGCATGACTATGAGATGTAGTTGGATTTTGATTGATTATTTGATATTTTTACATTTATTTCCAGAGATATTATTGAGTTTACAGGCTATAGTGGTCTTGCCTTTGTAAACACTGTTGCTATTGTTTTGATTTGTATAATGATAATTAAGAGAATGAGAAAATCTGAATAAGCCTTACCAGTATTGTTATAATTTTTTTAAGGCACTCTACGTTTAAAAAAATACTGCAATAGAATAATAGTTTAGTCAAATAACAACAAAGACCAAAGCCCCTAGATGCCTGTGAAACTTTCTACCTCAAACAGCACGCTAACTTTACTTACACTACAGGCTACAACAGCAGTATAAACAACATATCTGCATGCTCTCTTCACATCACATCTTTCTTGTAAAATAATAATAAGTAAATAAACATTAAAATCAATTCGCGGAGAATGAAACATCACTTACCAGATGCCGCGGTGTTGAAAATATCCGCTGCTAATAAAGAAATGCGCGTGCGGAATCGTCCCGTTATGATGAGGTCGTCGTCGTCAGGTGAAAGGTCATCACGTGGATAATTTTATTTACGCGAAATTATTATTAATAAATATTACTAATATTTAGATTGGGCATGGGCAGGCATTCACAAAAGGGCATGTTATTTAAATTTTTTTTAGGAAATGTTGCTTTGACAAAAAAGGGCACTTTGGGCACCAAGGGGCAAAGGGGCAGGTGCTCAAGCACCCAACGCCCCCCCTCTGCACGTGCCTGTAACGAGGAATGGGTCAACACAACTAACTTACTGAGGTACATTCTTACCACTTTCATTTGTTGTACCATGAAGTGTTTGTGAGAAAAACAAATACTGGTTTGCATTTAAAGAGAAGAGACAATAACCATGTCAGTGTGTGATTTGCAAGAATCACATCTATATGACCTTGTTAAACGAGCCTTCTGCTATTCGACATAAATCAGGGTTCAAATAGCTCGATACGGATCATGCGCAATGCATTTTGTAATGCAGTCAAATCATTCAAACTAATAGGATGATTAAAAATAAACGGATTATCACCTTTTTATGTCCAATCATGAATGAAAAATCTGTAATTGTAAGGTGTTTTTGTGAAATGACATTGATGTGGAACGCAAATCAATGTCCTCGGTGTGTGCGATTAAAATAGTTTGTGTGTACGTCCACACGCACGGATAGATGTCATTCGAATTCCAATTTAAAAAACATTTGTGAAAAATTTCTCAACACAGTAGTCACTAAATTGGGATCTTCACCCTTTTCACAGAGTAAACTTAATTCATTTGTAGTGTAATTACAAGCTAAACTCGACATCACTGTTGACACCTAGATCGTCTGAATAATAGATCAGAGTCAGATAGTATTAAAGACACCTGTTGTAACTACAGAGTTGTGCAGTTATGCCTTGTCTTTGAACAGAAACCAGTAGGAGTTGTTTGAGTGTCTCGATGTCCACGTGTCAGATGAAATGAACGGTGTTTGATTATTCTGGTGAGAAATGTGTCTGTTTTAATTGACTGAGATGGCTAATGTCAATGTGTCCGTTAATTGTGTGTGTCTGATCTTAATTGTTGTTGTATTGGTGAGATGATGTTCCCTGGGCAGTGGGCACACTTGCAACAGACACCAAGGTCTCAATGTGTCTCCCTAGACGTTAAATAAACATGTTAAAGAGAAAATGCACCTACATGACAGCTTACGTAAATCCTCGCTTGCGGTTCATAGAGACTGTTTCGTTTGTCAAATTGGTGGTTCCATTCTGCAGACACATCACATGCCATACTGACTGCAATGCATTTAGTTAGGAACATTATCTTATTAAACTAATGACATGTTCTTTCTTTTTGGTTCACAACATCCACTGTGCCAGCGTTAGTTTAATGTTAGAGATCAGGCTCTGTGAATCATTTATATAATGTACAGTATTTATCCCCCAGTGATGCCAACGTCATATGAAACCAATACACAGCCCATCACAAGTATGACATCACATTAGTTTGGACTCTTATAATCACAATAAGGCACAAGGGCTGTGATGTTTGGTAAAGACACCATGGAGAAGAATGTACCTGGCTGTACAACGCGTTACAAAGTGCCTGGATGGAGCAATTAGTCACGTTTCATTTGCAATACATCACAAATTCTCAAGATGGATTACTGCGATCATGACCCAGTTCACGATGAAATTTTAACAGTAAAACTGTGAGATCTCACACGTGGCGTTGTGTCGTACATCACATTTTCAAACCAATCAGAATTCGATATCTGGAACAGCCAGTTCAGATACCAAAAACCAGATCGGGACGGTGGATACCTCTTACAGGTAAACAGAAAACAACACTGTATATGAAAACGATGTACTAGCCCTTTAAATTTGAGCACTTACCAGTTTATATATTTAATGCTGTCTTACACAAGCGTACGAGCATCTCCATTACCATTATTTCGGCTAATTCAAGGAGAAAAGGACCGTAAACAATGAAGCCACATTTAAAACAGTTTATTCGTAACCATGGTTTCAGTTAGTCTGGTTACAGTTGCCCTGGGCTTAAAATACACTGTGTGACGTCGGCAAACATAGTACAAGGATTGGATTGGAATAATAAAATGATATTACGCAAAACTGTCCCTCGCTGTGGAAAGAAAGTACATGTTCAGTGTCAGGAAGGCAGGCAAATTTTGGTTTCAACACACTCAAATTAAGTTTGCAGAAATACTTCTCATTAAAACGACAAGACAAGTTGACAAGACGGGACCGGCATACCGTTTCTCTGTGACTGAAACAGAAGTGTCTTGTGGGTACCTGGGGTTACACATATACAACCAGGTTAAATCTCCACAAACCCAGGACCCAGACCAGTACTGCCGACTCCTTACTGATCCACCCCAACCCCAACAGCACCCACAAACTGAACCAAGATCAGGTTCTGGGGGCCACTGGACACTACTCCACTTCAGACCAACAGACTAAGCTTGGGATTCATTCCACTGGTTCCTTAGAGTCATATTGATTTATTAATCAGTCATCCTGTGACACTCCTTTCAGGCTGGACCGCTGCCGTTTCTTCTCCTTTTGGCCCATCATACGGTAAAGCTTCTTCTTAGCCTCCTTCTGTCTCTTGAGCTTCTCCTCCTCCGCCTTATCCTGCTGCCGCAGGAAGTCCTTGTGTTTGGCGTGCTTGGCGACGTTGGCCTTCTTCGTCTTGTAGCTGTACACCGCGGTCAGTGCGGAGAGTAACGCCGCCACCTGGTGGACATATCAATGTGTGTTTACTGTTTACCAAAGGAGTGCCATTCACGTATGTGTTCGTGTATATGCGTGTATATCATAGGAGAAGTGTTGAAGTACAGGAAGTCAGACAATTAATCTAACCATTTTCGGAATAAATAACTTTGAAAAAATGTAATATCTGGAATTTTTATCGGAGTTAAAAAGAAAATGTTTGGCTCATGTATTTCACTCAATACCGAAACACGCGCTCTTAATCGCAGTCTAATCGCATGTAGTTACTCATTCACCTTCCATCCATTCATTAACGTTCTGTGCTGACAGATCACAGTGGAGACCCTTACCTTTCTCTCGTGGGGCTCCCGTATGACAGCAGGTCGTTTGAGATCCCTGGGCGTCTTGCCTTTGGGCATGTCCCGTTTGGGCTTGCTTTTAAAGGGCAGAGCCTTCTGCAGCTCCCGGGGGATCTGCAACTTGTTGAAGTGGCGTGGCGCCCGATTCACCTCCTGCCAACGAGAAGGAGGAAAGGGTGGAGTGTTAGGTCAGACGTTCAGACCAACAGAGCCTGGCTTCAGCAGATATATCTTGAGAAAACAGAAAATGTCTGCTAAAAACCTGACGACAGATGTCTTCCTAAAGAAGCAGAGTGTAATATTAGCCATTTTGCAATAAAGTAATTAAGCAGAAAGGAAGGCCTCCCAACAGAAGGCAATAAGGTTTAAGTGCCTTAGTCAAATCTAAAAGGATGTTTTAATCACATCTCCCTGACCAATAAGATAGCTGCAATACAGAGCTGTTTAACTGTGGCCCTGTAGAGCCCACTCGTTTTCACCATCTCCTTTGTTGACTAATTCAGACCAAGAGAGCAATTAGCGGAAGAAACAAACCCCTGAAGTGATGGAAGGATCATAGTGGAATAGCCCTAACTCCAGGATCATAGCGGAATAGCCCTAACTCCAGGATCATAGTGGAATAGCCCTAACTCCAGGATCCTAGCGGAATAGCCCTAACTCCAGGATCATAGTGGTATAGCTCTAACTCCAGGATCATAGCGGAATAGCCCTATTTCCAGGATCATAGCGGAATAGCCCTAACTCCAGGATCATAGCGGAATAGCCCTAACTCCAGGATCATAGCGGAATAGCCCTAACTCCAGGATCATAGCGGTATAGCCCTAACTCCAGGATCATAGTGGAATAGCCCTAACTCCAGGATCGTAGTGGAATAGCCCTAACTCCAGGATCATAGGGGAATAGCCCTAACTCCAGGATCATAGCGGAATAGCCCTAACTCCAGGATCATAGCGGAATAGCCTAACTCCAGGATCGTAGTGGAATAACACTAATAACCAAAACAATGAAAACCTGAGTTCACACTTCATCTGGACAATCTGCTATTGATTAACTAGAGATGGTCCATCCCTCAACAACCTGTATATGAAACCATCCCAGGGTAACATTGTTTTACATTATGGGATGTTTTGACAGAAACATAGATTTGGCTTTTGCAGAATCGTTTGGTCAGCAGAACAGCTAGTGGAACGTCCCTTTCTCTCAGTATTCATCCTGGAACCGAATGTGTCTGGCCTTACCTTGTACAGTGAGTCTGCATTGGGCTTGTTGCGGACCCCCAGGTCATACTTGAGCTGGCCCACCGTCCTCATACCCGTCCAGCTGTCCTTCTGACCCACTGGCATCAGCAACGACGTCACAGGGTTGTAGAGGTGCGGAACCGACACCGGGTACCAGGAGCGCAGGAACACAATGTCTACAAGCAAACACACACACACACACACATAATGAGAACCGGGTACCAGGAGCGCAGGAACACAATGTCTACAAGCAAACACACACACACACATAATGAGAACCGGGTACCAGGAGCGCAGGAACACAATGTCTACAAGCAAACACACACACACATAATGAGAACCGGGTACCAGGAGCGCAGGAACACAATGTCTACAAGCAAACACACACACACACACACACACATAATGAGAACCGGGTACCAGGAGCGCAGGAACACAATATCTACAAGCAAACACACACACACACACACACATAATGAGAACCGGGTACCAGGAGCGCAGGAACACAATATCTACAAGCAAACACACACACACACACACATAATGAGAACCGGGTACCAGGAGCGCAGGAACACAATGTCTACAAGCAAACACACACACACACACACACACACACATAATGAGAACCGGGTACCAGGAGCGCAGGAACACAATGTCTACAAGCAAACACACACACACACACACACATAATGAGAACCGGGTACCAGGAGCGCAGGAACACAATGTCTACAAGCAAACACACACACACACACACACACACATAATGAGAACCGGGTACTGGGAGGTCATAGAATAAATATATCTGCACAACAAAACACATCATGAAAGTAAACAACCAACAAACGGGCACCGTGCTGCAATATTGACACGCACAAGCAAATAAAAGGAATGAAATATCTACACACATTGACAGGGAAGCCACATACACACAAACATGCACACAAACAAATGATATACTAGCATGGGTTTCAAAGCATAACAGGAAATATTGTCATAAAAGGTTCAGCAACTACATCAATAGAATATGCCTGCTGCAGGCAAAAGAGGCATTTGGTAAATGCTTTAAGGTTTGGCTTTGGGGGAATAAAATAGAACAACTCAGTACTCAAGGTGTTTATTATTTCTCTCTCGTCATATGTGGAGATCTGAAGGAGTGTATCGGTAAAATGAAAGAACTCGGGGCCGATTTTGCGACTGCTTCTCACCGCTCATCAGCAGTCTGTCCTCGAATGTGGCTCTGTATGCGCCGGCCGGTGTGGACAGGGCCTTCTTAATTTGACCTCTGACCCCACTGACTGTTCGGATAGAAGCCCCCTCAAATTTGGCCACTTCCAGCACTGTGTTGAACATTCCCTGTGAATTAAACAGACGTGAGCTCAATAGAGAAAAAAGTATAATAGAACATAAAAATGGATGCAGCATGTGATGTTTTGCTGAGATTGACAATTCAATGTGGTCAACGCTAGTGCCGGACGTAGATATATTTATATTAAACACTTATTGATTGAAGACTAGAGAAAGTCGCGATGTGATGGCAGCATGGAATGTGATGGCAGCATGGAATGTGATGGCAGCATGGAATGTGATGGCAGCATGGAATGTGATGGCAGCATGCATAAGTGTAAACATGGAGGCCAGTACAAGTCTACTGACAGGGATCATCATATGGGAAAGATATGAACGATGGGAGCATTAATAACACAACAGCACAGAACAACAATATCCTGCAGAATGTAAATATATTGGCGCTCACCTTGATGAACGATGTGTTCTTGTAGATCTTGTATGGGTAGCCAATCAGCTTGAGCTTTTTGACTATGGTCACAGATTTGTCCAGATCAAGCACAACTCCTGTTGCCGCAATGCGGAAACTGGACTGCAAAGGAGAGAGAAACGTTTGAACAAAGACACTACGAAAAAATAAAACATAATATAAGGATTAGAAAATCTTCTGATAAAAGAAAAATAAATCCTGCTAAAGTAATCGAGAATTCCTGGCTCCTCTTGTCAGTCATAACATTACTTTCACTTTACATGGAGCCAAAATGTAAAAATGATCGGAGTTGGGAATTCTACAATAAACAGATATACACAGAGTTTCCGGGGAGACGTACAGAATAACTTAATTTCATAAAAAAAAACAGTTTATTATTATGCTGGTCATAATGTTCTAGCTCACGATTAGGATCTGCAGTTAATCATTACATACAACTCATGGCTACACGTATATGCTTTTGTTATCTTACTATAACGTAACAAGTTAACTAATATAATTCAGCCCAACCGTGCTTGATAGGTATTTGTTTTGCCTGAGGATGAAAAAGGATGAATGCTCATGTCAAACAAAACATGTAATTGTAAAAATGTCTAGTGGCAAATGTTTGTTGTTGTTTCTTGGCTGGTATAAGCGAGATAAATGCAAAAGAACAGTTTACCAACGTAATCTGTTGTTCTGTTTGTTACTTACGATGGGTGCATTGTGTTCCACTGGAACAAAGAAAACTAAGCGCGAAAGAGCACATTTCTGTGTTTGCATGTAATTAGTAAAAGCAAACACAGAAGACTACACGGGCATGTTTAGCTTGGAGGTTTCAAACCATGTTGTAAACTATCCTGTCTTACTTCTCGTCAAAATTGCAAACACAAACGTGTCATTGCTAACCTTAGTAATTAACACGTTAAACAAGAGTGTGCTACAAGCTAATGAACCATTTGAACATGACAAAGGGTTAAGAAGATGGCGGTGTGGGGTGGGGGGTGGTATTCATCAGGAGATCCGCTTACTTTAGTACCAGCAACTGACTGCACTGCCAGGAAGCCAGTGCCCTGAGGGGTGATGGGACCTAGACAGAAGAATAGCAATTAATTCACCTACATTCATACAATTCAATATCCTGCAGTTTTACAGACATCGTATAACTGACTTGATGCCATCTAAATATAATTGAGTGCTACAGAGGCTGGACAAAATGACAGAAAGACCAAATGGAAAAGGACGGTTAATCTGAACTGAATTAGAAACGCAGCTGCAGCCGGTCACATAAGGCTGATTGCAAATTAGCAGGGGCATCGGACGCACACAAACTGCTCCATCATTCAACGTGTCCAGAGGAACAGTCCCAGAAATCATGACAGCATGTGCCGAAATATAGACGCAAGCCGAATGACGGGGATGGTTGAACACTTACCAGAACAGTGTCTCCACACCCCAAACATCATTATTCGGCGTTTCCTTTATTTTGTCCAACACCCGGATATCTAAATACACACATTTAGCCGGGCCAATTCCACAACCCTGCCATAAAACGGCAAGGTACACTTAAGGCGTGGCAACTACCAGATTCTAATGCTATGGCAGCAATACCGCACTCACCCCAGATGGTGGCGCCACAGTGCATGTGCTGCGGCGTGTACTTGAGAAGGCGGTGGCGCCCGTTGTGGTCCTCGATGTGGTAAAGGGGGATGGTCTGGAAGCGGCGCCAGCCTAGGGACAGGATGAGGGGGTCACGTGTCTTCAGGATTCGGTTGTGCCATCTGTGCTTTTTTAATCGCATCTGGAACAGTTAAAAACACAACCTAAAGCACTACGAAAGCCTTCCCACTTAGTATATCATATTCTCTATTAGTCTCAACAACACAGAGGTTGGAACGATTACAGCCTGGTTTTGTGTTTAAATCATTAATGAGGACCGATGTAAATAAAAGTTTAATGATTAATGAATAAAAATGAACAAAAACATACATTAATCACCGCTTTGATGTTTTGCATAAACTGTATAAACTGAAGCTTTTAAGGCATTTAGATCTAGTATAATATTCTGTTAAGAAGTTTAATTGACCACTCAAAAAAGCTGAGGGAAATTCAACTATTCAACATGAATAAACAAAAAAAAAACATGAATAAACAAAAACTCTGTGTTTCCATTCATGTTATTCTCAAATGACTGCAAGGCCAACTCATGGATTGGGGTCAATTTAATTCTATACAATAAAAATATCTAACAATAATTGAATTCTAACTTAAGCACACATGTCCCATATAAAGGGTGCCTTTTCATCAGATAGGTACTGGATTGCACCAAAGTCAAAATGTAGCGCCCATCTCTGATCCCACTCCTCACCTGCAGGTAACCAACGTTACCCTCGCTGGCGCCCAGAGCTCCGAGGATGATGGGATAGTGCGGGTCGAAGTTGGTGACAAACTCACAGGGCAGAGAGGGTATCTCCAGACGCACGTACATCCCGGGCCTAAAGCCCTCATACTGGACCCGCATCTCGTCATCCACGTCCTCAAACTCGGCCCGGTTCATCTGGGAAGAGACACATAGCGCGTGGCACATATAACACGCGGTTCTGGCAGCGCATTGCGGTTGTAGGTACTCAACTACACCTGATATGTCAGTGATTGTCACTGATGAACTAGACAGTGTCCATTAGGAGGCTTTATGAACACTTGTTATTCCACTTTCACACCCACCAGACCAGTGCACAGACGTGGCGTAGCGGCAACACTCGCCAGCTAAAGTCACATTTATTAGTTACCCAAAAGAAAGTAGAGTTTAACCCAGAAACCGACATTCATACTTTTTCGCTCGTTCCTAACAAAATAAATCACCTCTGCCTGTTTCTGCATCTCTTCCTTGAGGTCATCAAAGTAGGTGGCATCAGCATCGTCGTACTCCATGTCAAAGCGCTCCTTCAGCCGCCGTTTCTTCTCCAGGCGCTTATTCTTCTGGGAAACGTCCTCAACGTCCTTCGGGTTCCCCCCCTCTTCCTCCGCATCCTCCTCGCCCTCGCTTTCTTCCTCAGTTCGATCCGTCTGCTTGCCAGCCTTCTCCTTGTGAACTTCCCCCGTCTCCAAATCCTCAAAGTCGCCGTATAACTCCTCTGAAGAGACAGAACGTGTTAGCGAGGAGTTGGAAGGGAAAGTGGATTTTTGATCGGCTACACAAAGATCTGATCTGCCCAGATTTGGTGACAATAAATGACCCGGGTAACATTCTAGACATATTAATCTTCTCTCTCATTTTTTTTCAAACTGGGTACACAAATTGCAATTGTACTTGAGGTTTTTCTAAAGTCATACTAAAGTTGTGACAGGTTCCTCACCATCCTGCTTCAGCAGCGTGGCAGCATCTTGATCCTCTTCCCACTTCCCCGTCACAAAGCAGTCACGTATTGAGTCCAGCGTCTGAGGAACCCACAATGTGTCAATTCAAATGTGTGACTACTCATTATATATATTATTATTTTTCCCTAAATTTGTGGAATTAAGACAAAACATAACATACATATCGACAAGTATGATTTAAATGACACTATTTGACCCGCAGATAAGAATTAATGTAACAACTCAGTCCATAGCACCTTCAAACATTTAAATCAGATATTTCTTACACATTTCCCATTGTGAGCTGTGCTCCCAGCTAAAACGTACATGGTGCCAAAAAAATGGATAGGAAAACAGCACAGTGAGCTGTGCTAAAAAAAAACTTAACCTCTTCCAGTTCCCAGTCGTGAGCCTCTTTGGGGTCAAAGCGAGAGGAGTCCATGCCATCGGCACGGTGCTTCTTGCCCTTTTCAGGGCGGCTGACTCGAAACAGTCCTCCAAGCTCTTCGTCATCGTCCCCGTCACTGCCATCCTCAGCCACTAAACAGAAACAAGTGGTACGTGGAGACACAAAAAGGCACCCATGTGAGCAACCTAATCGTAACAGGGTGTGTGTGTGTGTGCCTAGAGCTGAACGACATAAAATGTACAATCCTATCGGGATTAATATGAATTCACGTAGGAGAGCTGAACAACTGTATCCGTCGTCTTACTGAATGCCAGATGGACGTAGTACCTGTGCCATAAACCAGTTTCCGCAGATTAGGGGCGGAGCGCTGCTGCCGCAAAAAAGCCTCAGACGCTTTCTGTTGCAGACCTTCCTTCCACCTCAGGGCTCCTAAGAAATAACAACATGAGGTGAGTTGTGGTCAGCGGTCGAATCAAGAATTTATTTAATTATCAGTGCATATTGACCACTTAAGCCTCCTCCACCTCATATGCGTTTGAGCCAGAAGACAAACACAATCTGAATACCAAATCAACGCGTAGCAACAAACGACTCCTGTAAATCTGAAACGATTCAATAGGTCATTAAAGTCCCGCATTACAATGTCAAATGAGTCGATCATCATATAAAGACTGATTCCAACCCTGACAGATTTACCAAACTACTGTAGACTAGGCAGCTATTTTCAATTGTACATTGGAGCTCAAATCGATGACTAAACCTAATAGAGTCTGACGATCAAAATTTACCTTCACTTTCGTAGCAGAGCTCACCAATCACATCTTCATCTTCCATTTTGGATGTGGCTTCTTTGCCTTGCTTTGAGTCTTTAGTTACACAGTCCTCCTCCTCCACTGAATCCATTGCTTCCACATCTTCCTCTGCTTCTTCGACCTCCTCTTCCTCGGAGCAATGACCCGAGTCTCCTGGTTTAATAGTACTCTTTTCCAATGTAGCATCTTCTTCACCTTCCTCGTCAGAGCTCTCTTCTTCACTCTCCGGCCCTTCGTCCTCCTCACTAATTTCCAGCTCGTCCTCACTGTCTGCAAAAGCAGGCACCTCCACGGCTGTCTCCTTCTCTGCCTTCCCATCAACCACCTTCTGCCTCTTCATCAGAGGGGCGGTGGTCGGCTCTGCCTTCTCTTCTGGCTTCGTTTTATTCTTTGCTTCTTTCTTCAACCCTGCTGTTCTTCCTTCCATCTCTTTCTCCTGCCCCTCCTCCTCTTCTTCCTCATCATCCTCCTCCTCTTCAAACTCTTCTTCCTCCTCCTCGTCATCTTCCTCTTCATCGCTGCTACCCTCACTGTTATCGTCATCGTCAATGAAGACAGCCTTCCTTCTCTCTCTCTGCGTCTCAGGGTCCCAGACTAGATTCTCCTGTGGACTCGCCCTCAGCCTGTGAGACAAGAGACCGAACACAGGTCAGTAGTTTAGCAGACGTAGGGGGGGTTGTTTATAATACTACCTATAGGGGGCGCTGTGCTAACGACCGGGTTTAAACATCACGTTTATGGCAGTGTCTCAAAAGTACCGAAGAGGTCACAACAGTTCCAAAGTGTAACACAACAATGGTAAAGGGGGAATATCCCCCAAATCATGGGGCACTTACCCTTTTTCCTGCTCGTCCTCCTTCTCCTCCTCCTCTTCCTCCACCTCTTCCCCCACTTCTCTAGAGGTCAAGGCAGCCGCTCCTGAGAACAGAGACACTCTGCTGGCGGCCATTTTGGCATCCAGGGTTGCGTGAGTGCCGATGAGGGACTGGACCAACTCTGTGGTGGGTCGGACAACATCCTGATGCACCAGAGAAAAACAGGATGAGAAACCGCACACACGCACACCGGCAAAATGCGGCACATGGGTGACAGACAGCGGGGTCCTGTACTATGTAACAATCCTCAATAAGATACGACCACACATGTTCTCACGTGGGCACGTCTTACATAATCAAAATGGCTTATTTTTGTTCCCACGTGATGCAGACACACATCCAGGCCATCTTACAGGACCGATTAGTTAAGTACTTGGCCCAGGCACAGAACAACTAAATATATCTGACCACACAGGATATGTTCTGGCAACCAGTCATTTGGAATATTTCCTCAATCAGTAAGCCAATTCACCATTATTATAAGGCTACACTATTGTATCAAGTGTAAATGTAAAAGCTTTATTCGTTTATTAAGTCATATGGCCATTTTGTGATGGTCTGAACTCATCTTTGTGGTGGGGTTTAAACTGACCTGCTCCTGGTTAACATGGCCCCCGGGCAGATCGATGTAGACGGCGTCCTTATCGTACACCACGCCCCCGACCCCGGCCATGGGTGCATAGAGCAGCCGCTCCTTCTCATTCAGCGCCCTTTTCTTCTGGACCTCTGGCAGAGCGCACGGGTCAGGCAGGAAGCTGACATCGGCCACTGCAAAATCCCCCACACCTGCAGAAGGTGCCAACACTCGTTTGAACTGTTCAATTTAAAAAGTCAATTAAACTTTACTCTGAATCGTTAACTCCAAAACCCCCAACGTGGTGAGAATGTTAATTAAATACAAGTCAGCATTTTGAATCGTAATTGTACTTTGAGCACACTAACCAGGGATATGGACTTGTCCTTTATTCTTCAAGAATGTCCCTCGTAGGTAGCCGTAGAGAGACACGGTGCGGTCACACTTGGGATCTACTCTGATCATCTCAGGATCTGTCAAATCCTCCATGCTGGATTTAAAAAGCACATTTGAATACTTTAAATATACTAATAATTAAAAATACTTTCTTCATTCTCCTTTCAAGTGATTTTATCCGTGCCACTCTCATTGCTAAGCGTGTTACGATCCTTGATTGACAGTTATTAAAGGGCCAGTACACTCACCGGTCAGCCACCACGTACGGGTGAGACTGCTGCCACACCAGCGGTCGGAACTTCATGACAGAGATGAAGCGACCCAGATTCTTCACCTCCTGGATCTGGTACTCGCTGTACACCATACCGGACAAATAGAAGAGTTTGGCACCCTGGAGGAAAATACTGGAATTGTGGTAAACTGATAAAGGTTTGGACAGATATAATGACTTGCTTATATAGCTGTATACCACTCCCAGACTACTGTAACCCGATGTCTATATTGTGCCCAATGTGCATGCTTCTGATAACATTAAACGAAGAACACAGCATTACAAGATGTACAGTGGCTTCTGAAAGCTCTCCGAGCTCTTAAATCTCTCTGTTTTATTTTGTTATAGGTCTGAAGATGACACAATTGTTTTTGTAAAGCAATGCAAATCTACTTGTCGATGCTGGAAATGTGAGTATATTCCCATATTATACTGACCTGGTAGACTTCAGTCCAGAAGCGATGCTTAAGCCGCTTCTTGGTCTTTCGCAGAGCTTTGTTGTTTCGAAACGTGTCAAGGTGGGTGAGCACTCCCATGATTCGTGGGAAGCCATGGACCTGGCAAATGTTAAGAAACTCAAAGGTCTCCATCTCGAAGCCGAAGCTGGCATCAATAAGCATCAGTACCTGGAGGACCAAAGTCATACGAGCATTAGAACTGACCGAGCATTAACGCCTTATATTGACTGGATCGGCCATGCGGTGTGGTAAAAACAAATATGCGCGCCCTGTTCAAAGATTTCTTTGCATGTTTTTTGGCACGTGATGTTATCAGATGATCAAATTAAATAGAATATTGCATTTCAAAAAAGGAACTTCGCCAAGGGCCCATTTATTTTTTGAACATAATTTTAAAGCTTTTGAAGGTCATTCAGGTGCACGTAGGCAAACTCAGAATGAGCATTACTCATCTTGTTATTGAACAATAGTTTTTGCCAGGCTACATTTTATTGAATCCCATTTTAAGCCAGTGTATTAATGCTCTGACTGTGGTTTGAAATGGCATTGTAACAGCATTGTAACTTCACAAACTGACAGACATCAACCATTAATTTTAATGGTTTTAAGTGTTCAAGGTGTATCTGGTTTTACATATCAGGACATAATAACAATAACTGCCACTTAACAGGTGTGAAAAGTATGTAACTACAAGCTCAAATTAACAAAAACACAACATATTACACAGTGTCATGATTAATTTTTTAAAATAAAGCCAAAATGGAGAAGTCATGTGTGAAACTAAATACACCCTAACTGCTTCCATAGGAGCTAAGATGCTAAGACGCTAAGTAGCAGACTGGACCAGCTAATCAAATGCCCTTGATTAATTGATCATCAGCAAGTGTGACCACCTCCATGAGAGACAAAGTATTAGCAGTTTGCTGGTCTGGAGCAGTCAGGTGTGTTAAGACAAAGAGGAAATGCATTAGCAATGCCATCAATCTGGGAAGGACTTTAAGGGTACTTTCACATTATTTAATGACCATCATTCTACAGTGAGGAAATGTATTCAAAATGGAAAACATTTACAAATGATGACACAGTGCTTTTCAGACCTGCTAAAGAACATAGGATTGTTATTCAAAGAGGGTATCCTATCTTTTTCACATGACTGTATATGGGGCAAGGCTGGCCCAAATCAGGCCTATTGATTACCAAGCCATTCAAACACCTAATAATCCTTATTATTGGATTGAATGATTAGGCGAGCAACCGCCTTGTCATACATGAAGACTGCAAATTCTACCAGAACAAACAAAAGAAGCAAATATCTAACTGGGCGGCTCATTTATATATTATTACAGCCCAGTACAATCTGACCAAGTTCAATACGGAAAATATGTAGAAATGGCTACATTCAGATGGGGCAAAAACATTTTGACAGTACTACTCACATTTGTTTTCTAATAAATGCATTATTATCCAGAGTGTGTTGCCTGGTTTGTAGCTGTTCTGTACCATGTTTTGTTTCAAGGTGTCATAACGATCGGTAAAGTGCTGCCGCGTCATGCAAAATGGCATTCGTAATAACAGAAACACCTCACAAGTGATTGCATTCATTCAATATCTATAGTAGAACGGGATTGTGTAAGAAGTGAATCTCAAACGACAAACCAGTGGTTATATAGATCCCTACGGTTGACCTGAGCTCTACATGTCATGGTTAAATTAAGTACATAAAATAAAGAACGACTCCATAATGTTATAGAGATGACGTTCCACACCACACACACATTCACTTACCAGGTCAGCAACCTTGGCCAGGTCAATCATTGTATTGATGTCATTGTTACATTCTATGAAGGTGAGGCGGCGCTTTTTTCCTGTAAAAAAACAAGGAAGTGGCGTCGGACGAAAATTACAACAGAGGAGCGGCAACGTCCTAAATGACAGCCAAGTGGTCAGAAATAAGTCTCACAAAATAAACAGGGACTTGATTAACATGGCTATACTTAACTCAACGCCGCATGTGCAGTGTGGTTTTTGCTTGCAAATGAAATAAAATGCCTCTAATGGTTTAAATGTATATTACATAACACCTTAAAATTCTCAGATTAAATATGAGCATTCTATTAATAAATAATAATTAAAACACACAAACTGTTCAATAAGCAAAGTGCTCAAAGACAGTACTCTGTTGTTCACTTGTCTTAAGGGAGTTTTTTTTTATCTCAGATTGGTCCAGTGGCCAGTTAACATAAACGGCAGAATCATCAACATTGCTACGACACAACACTCACTATTGTCACTGGCTGCACCCATTGTACCGGTGATATATGTAAGCTGGTGTTATTGTATTTTGCCAAAATAAAAAAGAAGAATCATCCGGACATTCCATAAAAGTAACCGGCGCTCACCAGAAACGATGGTCACAGGTCCACAGATGTCCCCTATTTTCTGCCGCGTGAAGTTTTTGATTAAACAGCGGATGAGGGTGCTCTTCCCCACCTTAGGGGGCCCCACCACAACCACCACTATGGGCGGGGGCTCCAGGGGGGTGCGGTCCACTAGGGGTATGTGATGCTTCTTTGCCTTCAGGTCCTGCGCTCTGGAAGAGGGAAAGAGAACAGTCACAACGTGTCTCAGCACTTGCTGTAAAAAAAACGCAACATCTGACTAATTGTAGGTTTTTAGATGACTTGTCATATTTTATCTATGAAGAGAGGGGTTTCTTGGTTAGATGTATGTCTCATTTTGAGAAAGATCTATGCATTCTAATAATCCGCAGCTTATTAAAACCAAAAAAGCTTAATATGTTGGTGTTTCTGGCCAGAAACATCGAAATGTAAACATGGTCTATGGTGATTATTAGAATTATACGCACGTTGCGCAATCCGTTACGAACCTATTCAAT
The DNA here is from genome assembly GCA_029465975.1 of Dallia pectoralis. Taxonomy (NCBI): domain Eukaryota; kingdom Metazoa; phylum Chordata; class Actinopteri; order Esociformes; family Umbridae; genus Dallia; species Dallia pectoralis. The sequence goes on along the minus strand of CM055764.1, from coordinate 2,926,541 downwards.
TTTGATTTTGCATTTCAATAACATCATTTATTTTGTAGCCTTTGCTATGGTTTGCACGACAAAAAAAGTTAATTGTGCTGCTAATTATAAGTGAAATGTAAATCCCGAGTTTCGGTCTGAGTGTTCCCGTTTTCTTGTTCTTCTGTGTTTTAATAAATGTGTGTTATCAGAATCACATTCATTGTTTCATTTGATTTGACATTATGGCCATTGGCCAAGGCTAATTGTCTTTAAAAGTATTAACCAGACAAAAGTTATTTGACGTTCGCTGGGTTTAATTTAAACTGCTGCTTCAGTGGATCGAGTCACATGAAGAGCTATGTGACAATGAGCAAGATTTGCTGAGACACTAGACTACTAATAATTCATTAATACGTTTTTTTTAAATATAAAAATTAAATGATTTAAGTTATGTAATGTTTGTAAGACATGCAAAAAAGACAAGATGAGGCTATATATGTAGTCTGCCTGACAAGGTACAGTGTCGCGCCCCCCTTTACACCTAAAAGAGAGAAAAATAGGACCAGAACTTTTAATTTAAATTAACAACATTTAAATAGTTAAGTGTCGTGATGCTTTGGATGGTCACTATATAAAAGCGCCCATACAGCAGCTTTGGGGAGTGCATCACAAGCTCAGCTTCATGTTGGTCTTCTCATCGGAGCGCGCAGCAGCGGAGTCCCGCATTCACAATAGCAGCTTATGATTCGGTCCGCTGAAGAGGTGTTTTTGAGTAACTTCAATGTTGGGCTTGTTCCAATGGTCTAAAGAAGAACGATTCAGTGTAAATGCCGTTCGTTGACTCTTTATAAAGGCAGAGCGCTAACCGCTTTCAAGCACTAGAACGTCGTACTAGTAACGAACGGCTGTTTTTTTCTGCTGATCTCCGGTAGTAACCGCCCTACGCTTTGAAAAACACTGGACTTGCAAGAGGGGCGTGGCATCACAATGGTGGCTCATCATCGTGATGTCGGTCAACCATCACGATGGACGATGATAGGGTACTTGAGAACATACAAGACACCATAATCTTACTAATAAAATTAACAACTGTATATTTATAATACCAGCCTTTATGACGAATGCAATAAACACAATTTCATCGGTGTTGTTAGAAATGTCCAGTCCACATACTGGAAAAAAAAACATCTGCTAATTAGATGCAAATATTGAATATAACCGGCTACATGCGGCCTGTACTGGACCGTATAGGTGCGTTGCTGACCTGTGGAAGGTTTTGGCCATGCGCACGGCTGACTGGACAGCAAATGCTTTTGGGTTCCTCTTGCGTTCATCATCTCCAGCTGGGGTTCCCAGTTGTTTCCGGATCTTTTTCCTCTCTGCTTTCGGCCCACTCTGTTTCTTCAGGTGCCGCTTGTGTTCCGGCTTTGACTCCTTCCCTTCCATTTTGGGATACCTAAACAACCACAATCAAGTTAGTAGCCTGGCCTTGACTGAAAAACACTCATGGTTGTATTGGTCAAACAAAATAGGAACATTCCAACAGCTTGATACATGGCAGCTTTAAAAATGATTGCATTATAGGCGTATTTCTTTAAGCGCAGATAATCAGTTGGAGCAGTAATACCCAACCAGGGATACTACTGGCCTCTCCATAGAGAATAGTTGAAAATACTCCTGACACCTACTAGTGAAAATGAACCAGACGGAATAGTTTAGGGGTACCCCAAGAAGAGCAAAAATATGACAGTGGAACAGCGACCAAAAAGAGATGAGAACCACTGAGTTAGAGGATCTGATCAGAGAACAAAATGTTGCTACCATATACCCAATACTGAAAGATGAGAAATGCGTATTTAAGTAGTTTACGCATGTTGCTACCAGGGGTTTAGTGAGAGCACCGTGCAACATCTTCAATTCGGACCGGTTGGATATACGACAAAAGCCAAATATCATTACAACAATAACTAAATCCGTTTCTGAACCATTTAGATGATTTGGGTAAAACGTCAGAAAAAGACAGCTTGTAAAAATCCTCACCAATACATCACTAGTCAAATACCAAGGTAACCGGCAAATAACCAACAACGTTATCAGGCCCAAGTAATGAACATTATGTCCTTATTTTCTTGTATATATATATATATATATATTATATTGTATATAATCTATTCGGACTATCGTCACATTATTTGGATCTCTACCTAGCGTATGTTATGTTACATTTAGCACATGTATTAAATACATCATAGTCAGGTAGAAGTACAATAAAGCCGTATTACCTGTTAGGAAGCTAATATTAACCACTGTTAGCCCATCAATTCATAAAATGCATTCATTTAATTCACCCGCATGAACAAATTGAAAAAAAGGTATTGCCTTGGGTACTTTAGGCAATTGCAAAACAAACGTGTTTCAACGATTTGTGTTTCTCACGTGTGTAGTGGAAATCCGGAAGTCATGACCATCAAGTATTTCCACACGTGTAGGAAACAGCACACCAGTTGTAAGGTTCCGCTTGCTGAACGGTCATAATGGCTAAATCAGAACTTTTTTTATTATTGCCAGCGCCTTATACACACGTAACAAACACACACGAAAATTAAACTGCAATAAAATACTAAAAGATATCTAGGCTTATATGTAATTAAGTAAGGTCCAAATGCCCAGAGGGCGTTCTGTGTGAATAAGTGAATGCAAGGACCAGGCAATAGTCAGCATATAAATACAGAAGCTAAACTACCTGTCATCAATAACAAAGACTGATTTAAAAGATTTATTCTAAATTCTAAAAAAGTCAAATCCTGCCTACACAAATTACTCATATAGTTTGTCTTATTTTGCCCTATTTTCTGGTCAAATAAAATGGTCATAGCAGTTCAGATACAAAAGTGTTTATTGAATAAATTACAGTGGCAATACATTTGGTAAAACAAATTAAGCAGGTCATTTATAGCCAGTAAATCGAGTGAATATGCCTGTTTAAATACATTTTAAATACATAAATATATAAATAGGTGGATTTCCTAAACCTAGCTATACAAATGTTTTTGTAACACTTGCCGATTAAATATATATAAAATAAATAAATAGATGCATTAAGCCTAACTATAGTAAATATACTAAAGTAACCTACATCACTGCGTAACAGCAAAGCATATGTTCATTAATCATGCAACTTTAAATATTGTACAGTCCTATTGTACTGTCTGTGGTTAATACATGAAGGTTTCCCTTAATGCTTCTAGCTTCTGAGGTCATTCTAAAATTGATTATTCATTTGTTGCCGTAATTTAAACGTTAGTTAATTGTTTCATTGAAACAGTCAGACAATTTATACATGGGTTATATGTTCTCTGTAACTCCAAAACAATCCCTGGCCCCTTGAAGACCTAGAATATGACAGCAGTGCTCACTGGTCCTGCCATTAAACACTGCTCTTTCTCCATCGCCCCAAAAATGTCCTCCACACACTCGGAAGACAATTCAGGCAGTGGGGCCTCCTGCATGGGATCAAAAACTCCTGAGGCACTTGAATACTTTTCGGATACTTTGTTGTACAAGGAACCGTGATCCGTGGGAGAAGAGTTCTCAATCTCCCAATAGGCTGAGTCAGGTGTGGCGGGGCAAATGGAAAATTGTTCGTATGTGCTGCTGGCCCCAATTGACTGGTCTCCACCATCTGCATAGTGTGGTTGAAGCCCAGACGGAGAAGGGAAGCGAAAGGCCTGCGACTCGCCCCAGGAGCCCGATGTTAGTTCTTGGGCTATGTTCCACCAGTGACCTTCGGGTGAGGCACCTGGAGAGCTGGTTCCCTGGAGCCTGCCCTGTCTCACTCCCGCGTTGAAGGCAGGGCTGCTGTAGCCCGCGTCCCCTGGGGACCGGGAGAATGGCGCCGAGCAAGAGAAAGGGTTGTAAAAGCAGTCCTCCTCTCCCTCCGTCTGCATGTGGCTCAGTGGCTGGTAATGAGGGGCTTCGTCGATGCCCATGTCGAATGGTTCTGTAGCCTGAAATTGACTGTGGATCGGGTAAGCTGACTCTGGCTGCGGAGAGTATCTATGGCCCCTGTGCCTCAGGGTTCTGGCCCGTCTATTCTGAAACCAAACCTGCGACAGAGGAACATGGATTGTGTTAACTACACTGCCATTTTTTTTTTAATATACGCGAGTCAGCACGAGTCCAAGTCTGAATGTGTGTATTCGTCAAACATACCTGAATACGCGATTCTGGTAGGCCAGTGGCCTGCGAGAGGCTTTCCCTCACGGCGATGCCTGGGTAGGGGTCGACGTCAAAAGCCACCCGCAGAAGTTCCAGATGCACCTTGGTAAAGCTAGTTCTCTTCCTGCGACCCATCGTCCTAGTGCCCTGTGTCTGTGGATAGTTGTTTTGATCTGCACAACAAATGTCAAGTTAGTTACCAATTATTAATAACGCAACAAAATGCAGCCATAAATACATCTACCATCAAAATTATAAGATCAATGGGGTATTTAGATTTAGGCCACAGGGAAGATGATGTTCATTGAGTTTAGTCATGTGTCCTTGAGTTTAGAACTGACACTGGCAGATATACTGAAATGGTAAATGCCAAACAAATGGAATTCTGATACTGAATAAAGAAAAAAAAACATAAAATTGATCCATACCAATGATGCAGTCCATCAACATGTCAGCTCTGAGTCTGTGGCTTTAGTCTTGATCAAGTCCTGAGCTCTGAGTCTGTTTCTCTTGTCTTGATCAGGTCCTTAATCGCTGTGACTGAAGAACTAGAGATGTTTCTTGCTTAGGAGCTCAGAGGATCTGATTCTATAAGGTCAGCAGTGCAGTTTTTATACCAAATTCAAAGAGGATAGTGGGACAGTGGGGTGGGGTGTTTCCTTTCAAGTGTTGTAATCATTAAGAACAACCCCCCCCCTACCCCGATTTGAGGCCTATTCACCTTAACCATGTGACCCACACAATTAACACTTACCTCATCTGCTCTCATTGAGTTTATAAATGGACAACAGGTGAGAATGGGCCTTCTTGTACCAAGCCAATGCAATCATGACGTCATCATTGTTTTAAATATTATACAGCTAATTAAAATTCTAAACAAAATTATCAAGATTTTAATGTTCCAGAACATATAATAATTCACCATGAAATGTGAACATGCACAATGCAACATTTAAAACGAAGTAGCTAACTGTTGTCTTATAAATTGTTTTTATATACATATATAGTGAAAACAAAAAGCAAATTCTAAAAACAAAAACATCTGACTTGTTTAAGAACTAACAGCAGTTCTTATCAAATATTGATGTTTAATATGCAACTATCTTTTATTTTTTATTTCACCTTCATTACTAGGAAAGCCAATTTAGAATTAATTTTAATTTGCAGTGATGGCCTGATCAAAAGCAGGGTACTACAAGACAACAGAAATGTACACATAAAGTACTGAAAATAAACTGTATATAGTACCGTGTGCGGAAAAGTAAAGAGATAAAATCAAAACATAAGTACATAAGTACATAAGTAATGTTTGTGATAATTTGTTGTATATTTTGACCTTCTGTAAAATAGCATTTTCTACAACTTTTCTACTTATGTATGCAGAAGTATTAACATGTTCTAACATCAACATACATCCTACCTCTAATGATTTACAGGTGTGTTAAATATTAAACAAATAAACACTTTAAGTTAAATTCACGACACAACACGTTATGTAAAATCTTGGACTGTTGTAGTCTATGACATGCTATAACCTGTCAAAATTGATCACATGTAAATCAAAATAATGAAAACTAGCTGTAAACATTTTTTGGGGTATTTACTTTCACAATATAATATTTACATGTCATGTCAACCGCACCTATGTGGAACACATGCATAGTTCTAATTAAAGCACACAAAATCACTAATCATATAAACATTATTCTTATACATTTCCTGCAGCCAGATGAAAGCAATTGAAGATATACATTTATCACCTCATAAGTCTTGTGACCTGGATTCAAACCAATTGACTGCAGACCCTAACAATAGAATTTAATGACAGCTATTATATCAGTCACATGTTGCATAGTGTGTTACAGAAATGGGCTCCAATTGTTATGCAAAGTGTTCATCGTTAAATGCTTTGTGAGTTCCCTCCAATAAGGTGTCACATTATGACGTAGTCATGTGGACAGTTAACGGGGTAAGCAAGTAAGCAAGATTAATTGGAAACACTTTACTTAAAAGTGTAGTGTCATAACATGGCCATAACTATGTCATTATTATGTCATAACATGGTTTGTTGGCTGACATAACATGGTCCCAATACTGTAATGACACATACATCTCGATATTTAGACGACATAAATGCTATAACAGGTTATGACATCTACGCCAGTGAACACATAAACCATCGATGACATGTCATATCCTGTCATTACATGAACACAATAATAAAATATGTCTTCAGATTTTTTATGACATATAGTATGTATGCTATGTTTATATGCAGATGGAAAATTATTTGAAGGACACAATTATTCAAAACCTCTGAACAGTAGTGTTGGTAAGGGGGTGATGTTTTGTTTTGCACTTTATTATATTATAATAATACTTGACATGATTTTACAAGGGCAGAGATGTTTAAGGATGTTTAAATGTGCTGTTGCAGGTTAACCAAGTTGTCAGGCTACACTTGGTGTGGAAGTTGAAAAGACATACTTGTTTGTTTGTTAAAAACTCTTTATTCATTCCTGATCGAGAAGCGGAAAATGTAAGAATGTGCAGATTTTGCTCTGTGTACAGTGTACGCTGTTAATACAGCGCTTTAAGGCTATTGGCTCTGAATTTGAAACACCCATTGTCCACCTTGCTGTCTCTTTTTTATGAGATCCCAAGTTGAAGATGTCTTCTTAAAGCTCCTTAACTTATTGTTACTCCTAAAACTATAAAGGAATCCACATGTGCAGATTTGCCTAGGCTGCCGTAACAGTCAAGAAACTATAGAATACAACTATAATGCTACTATAAACCAGTTACTAATGCAATTCAAAGAGTAAAAAGTTGTGATGTTATACCTGTGGTGTAAACAAATATAGGAAGCCTCGCCAACCGGCATTATATGAACCACCTTGTTCTTACTCAATGTAATCCTGAACGCTTATTGGGTGATAACCTGTTTATAACAATATAATGTCCAGGGTTGTGTGCAACATGTTCAGTATAACCCAAGCAAAGTGCTGGGTCCAGGCATTCCACAATGCATATGAAAATTATACTAATTAACTGCAATGTGGGCGACAACATACATGTTTTACAGTTTTGCAATTACATTAACGACTTAGAATTTAGACCAAATATAGTAAGTACTAATGCCATATAAGTACTATATTTGGACTAACTAGGCTATTCTAATCTAGCCCGGGCGACGCGCAAAGGGAATAAAACACATGTGAAATAAGCCAAACAGTGAGCCACTGTGTGTTTGTTTGTATTGCCTTTAAAGAGAACGGGGAAACGCTAGGGATATCTATTTGTTTCTCTAAAGACTGCGCATTGAAGGGAACATGAACGCCCTGCTGTATCTAGTAGTTTCCAATAAAAGGAAATGGCGTGGTACGCCATTGTTGTTCATGAGTCATGATGGTGCCTCTCAGTGAGAGCAGCCTTGAGAATGACGTCACACCATCGTTACCACACTAAAATAATGCCGGAATAATTTAGGGAAACGTGTATGAAACAGGCTGCGAAAGATTGGCTTAACATTAACGTGGCTATTTTGCACAAGTTATGTGGTAAAGTGAGCCTTTTTTACACGTTTGAACAGCTCTTTTTAACGTTTGAACAGCTCTCTTGTGGATCGAGTGTAGCAGGTAATCCGTATTCATCCGCTTTAGACGCCTCAGCCAACCGCCAAAGTTCCCGGATGGAACTGTCATGGCCGCCGTAGCTGACCCGCAAGGCTGAAGAGAGAAGGAAGGTAAATTCATCAGCCCTCAAAAGCTTTTCTCAACTGTAATTTCAACGACACGTGTTGGTGTTGTGTCGCAGTGAACACTTTTAAAATTAATAATGGCTATTCGTTACGTTTAAATTATGAGGCGCTATTTACTTGCGTGCGTGCGTGCGTGGGTAGCGGAAAGCTCTATTTTGTCTCAAAATAACCGGCTAGTGAACAAGTTCTTGCATGGCAAAGTAATTCTAAGGTCACCAGGAAAAATGAAATAAATGCAATTGGCTAACGTAATGTGAACTAATATTAATGCGAAATTATGAAGATAAACACTGCTCCTCTATGCCTCCTAGGCTGGGCTACGTCCGCGTTTCTCAAAGTTAGAGAATGTCGACGCGGTAACGTTATATAGTACCGTTCCATCAACCGGAAAAGTAAACTAAACTGTTATTTATTCAGTCTGGTTGCAATGTATCCTACACACACACACACAAACTTGTGTAGGTATGCATATTATGTCTGAATCATGTTAAGTTGTTGTTGTTGTTGTTGTTGTTGTTGTTGTTGTTGTTGTTGTTGTTGTTGTGAAGACACATTTGTTTGGGACACACATCGTACTTTTTGTGTTGCATGGTGTGCTGCTGAATGGTGCCGGGATACACATCCCATGTGCTGGACCATGATATATTCATGCTTATGTTCTAGTTTGTATTAGAGGATGCGAGGAATAAGACTATCTTTCACAAGGAATGTTATGTACAGCTTTATATGCCTTTTTAAAAAAATGCTAGGACTTAAAGAGTTTTAGTATCATAGTGTAGAATGTTGACACAACACAATATTTAATAGGCAATTTATTTATGCTTTGGTTGCCGTCCTAAATGTCTGTTCACGCTGAGGATGGATGTGTCTCTGTGTGTGACAGCAGTGCACATCATATCCATCGGTTAGTTAGGGTTGGCCAAAGTTTTTGGAAGGAAGTAAAGCTGATGCTGGCAGATATTGTTTATCCTGGTGGCTCAGGGGCACTAAAATATCAACACTTTTGTGGACAGATGATGGCCATAATACTTTTTTGAACATGAACTGCAACTCAACGTTATTGAAGGTTACGTTCTTGTATCATAATTTCATTCCTTGGTAAAGGCTTGGATGGTAATGGGAGAAATGGGAGATGGGCGGTTAAAAATTAAGACCGTCACAAAAACAATATAACTACTATAACAGTCTTAATATATTCAATAAACTAAAAAAAATACCAAAAATGCCAATAAACAATACAATTTTACTTCCCATCGGGAAGGACTAGAAATCCTTGCATGTGTCCAGGATGTGGCTATATAGGTCTGTGGAGCTGCTTCAGGTCCTCCAGGCTGTGTGCAGCAGGTGCTTCTTAGTCATCTGAACAGCTGGAGTGGTCAAAGACAGTGGAGGTGTCTGGTTCTATCTCACCTCACTCACATGCTGTGCTCCCTTGTCATGTGACTGGGCAACTGGACACAGTCACATGATCAATATATAGCGGTTTTAAGCGAGCTATCTGATCACATATTCAATGGGCAAACATACAAAAATGTCACCCTCTGCAGCCATTAACAGTTATAATATATATATATATATATATATGTACTTTCATTATAGATTTTACAGTAGCAATTCATCTTAGGGTAGTTACCCAGTAATTGAATGATATAAATGACTTATTATGGTTGATTTATAACTTTTTGGCATTACTCCTGGACACGCTGCTCTCTAACACACAATTGTTTTTGAGCTTTCTTTACGTTTCTACGTCTTCCTGTACTTCTGTCTATAATGCCTCCGTTCGGCAGAATCACACATGCCAGTGACGGGATAATGGTGGGACAGAACTCTGTTGATTGATGTGGTAAATTATTATAAAATTGATTGGGCCAGGAAAGAAAGATCATGAAATTGTGAAACCCATTTCGTTCACAATTAGTGTACAGTCGTTTTTTTTTACCAATCTTTTCTAATTACTGTGAAAAGTGTCTGATTTAGCTTGTAATCGCCACATAGTAATGTCAAGAGTTTTTATCTTTTTAATTTGATATTTTATCATTTAAAAAATATGATACTTTTTTTTTCTTTCTGACAGCTTGCATATTCCATACCCACATCACCACCCCTGAAGGAGAAGTCCAGACATTAATGATAAGGTTTCTTTGGATGGGGTAAAGGTAAATTTGCAAAGTCCCTTAAACAGAGGCAAACCTGTCTAAAGACATACACACTTAAAAGCCAAAACAATAGTAAATATATATATATCACACCACTGCAGAACAGGTACATCTTTTTAATGACAATTCAGCGAGATGGTGCATCCTGCCACACTGCACACATTGTTAAGAGAATGGTTTTCGTTACATAATGAAGAGTTTCTAGTGTTGCCCTGGCCTTTACTCTTTACACGTCAAGCCGATGAAGATTCTGTGGGATGTGCTGCACCAATAAATCCAATCCGCTGCTGCTATACTTCGCGACTTACAAGACTCGAAGGATCAGCTGCTAATGTCTCAGTGCCAGATACCACAGGAACATTTCAGAGGTCGTGTTTAGTGCATGCCTCCCTGACTGTGTTGGCACTGTTTCACCGGGACGCTGAGGAACGACAGCTTATTAGGCTATTGTTTTGATTCGTCATTGTAAATATGCACGCACACGCCCACAGACACACACCCACACCTTTAAAGAGAGTTTTAAAGAAAGTTTTCTCTAGAACAGTTGTACTCTAACTTCACCCTACGAGATCTGTAGCCTGGTGTTTTCTGTTTGAAATGAATCCTTGTTTAGAGGGTTAAAAAAACAAGAAGGAAATAGGTTTGAGAGCTCTAGGATTTTACCTGTACTTTTTCAATTTGAAGTAGGACTAGCAAAGTGGTAGGAGTTGGAATGTTATGTGTTTTTAACTACCGGATATGTAATTTACCACGTAATTGATAAAATACCAAATTTGACACATGCAAATATTCACAAATAATAGCTAACTAGCAACAATGTAACAGTTAAAGCATGCAGTGAAATAAGTATTACCAATTGAAGCATCTCACAATTTAAAGTTTCAACTGCATCCCAAGTTAGGATAAAATGATAATAGGTACTAAAGGCTTGTGCTTCCGAGTTTCTCATTGTGACCGTTTATCCTCTTTTCGTTTAAAGGAGCCTGAATATTGAAGCATGGAGGAGGACCTGCCAGCCCCAGATGATCCTGCTGAAAGCCGTTATTTGATCATGGAGACTGAGGATGAAAAAGACTTGGCAAAGAACTACGCGGTCCAGATGGCAGACCAGTCTCCTGGGTTGCCTTGTAGTGATCAATCTGACCCCGATGAAACATCTGTTGAAGATTCAGTTGCTCACAAGAGCGCCCGGAAAGCCTCGAAAAAGTCCACGTGCAAAATACAGCAGGGCGCGGTCTTCTCTGGGAAAATACTTAGCTTTGGATGTTCAGAGTGTAAAGGTGACGCTACCTACAGCCCCAATGACCTCCTGAAACATTTCCTGAGGGCTCACAAGGGGACACTGCCAACGTATCCGTGTGACTTGTGTGGCTTCGTCACGAACGAGTTCCCCGCTCTCCAGCGGCATCGGATTGGCCACCGGAACACCCTGGTCACATGTGAGATTTGTAATGACGATGTACAGTACTCTCTGCTCCTGCTCACCAGACACTATATCATATCCCACAGCCAGAATGGCCACTTTCGTTGTGAAAAGTGTGAATTCTCGACAGTTGACGCGGGGACATTTGTACAGCACATCCATCATCACAACGAGAACCGGCTGAAATGTGTCAAATGTCAACATTTGAGCTCGAGCCGTGGGGAGCACCAGAGGCACCTAAAGCTTCACTCCGGGACCTTCCCCTTCACCTGTAAGGTCTGCGGATATGGGGCGGCACGTAGAGAATACCTCACCAAGCACATGGGGACTGTCCATGGCGACGAGGCTGACAAAAGATACGTCCGGAGGGAAACCAATGACTGCAAAAATATCCTGGCAAATTCCTCATCGGGACTAAAACTGCTGCTGAAGAAAAGCCCTGCTGCAGGTGGTCAATCAAAAGAGTCTCAGTGGATGTCAAAACTGAACTCTCTTTCTGGAGTGAGTCTACTTGACCAAAATGGAAGGTTGTTAAAACCAGAGAAAACATTAGAGGAAACCCAACAGTTCCTCGAAAGGGCTCCGGCAGTCCCAAAGGAGAGTAAGAAGTTGCTCAAAGGTGCTCTAAACAATGATCAGCAACATGACTCACCGGCTGTATCCTCTATACCGCCACCCACGTCCCAGGAAAGTGAAGACGGTTACGGGGCCGATGCCGTGAACCCCAATGGACTCACGGTTCTCATGGTGAAAAATAAAATCTCCATTCCGCCCAACTGTACCACGAAAGTAATGGGTTTCAAGATGGTCGATGGCAAAAAACATTTAGTCCTCAAAGTCATACCAACCGCTAAGCCAGATTCCTCAACAGAAAACGAATTGTTATGTACGGAGCAAGATATGACCTGTCCAATAATAGACGATACCTCAGATGAAAGCAAATGTTCAGAATCTGCTGAGAGTGGGGCAAAATCAAGTAATAGACCCCCATACTTGACGGTTCTAAGCCCCTCAGGGCCGGATGAAGATGCTGCAGTTTCAGGGCAGGGGAAGTCAGAGGGAGAGGATATTAGCATTGAAGAAACGTTGCCCGTACTAGAAAAACTTGCACCAAAAGCAAAAAACGCTGAGCAGAAGGATGATAAACAACATGGGCTGAGGAATAAACAGATGAATCCTTTGGCAGTTTCTGGATCGATTACGACATCTACTGCAGATCAGTCTAATGATTCTGAGTCAGGAGACAAAGTGTCTACTTATTCAAACCCCGATGTGAATGCTTTGGATCCTGCCAAAATTCTCACCAAAAAGAAAACCTCTTCGAAAACAGCTTCTGAGCTTTCCAAGCCTGTCTCAAATGAAATGGTCAAAATGCTTGGAGTTGGTATCCAATATACAGCCACATCAGATAAGATAAGCACCCGATTCACTGAGAATTCGCCTCTGCGCAATGGAGAGGCGTTACTCGTAAATGACAAACCAAACGTGACTTCCTTAGAACCAGTGACTGATGACGTGGCACTTCTGGATGATACATTTGATAAAAACCATTCATTTATCAATGATATACATCCGTCTGATTCGACTGAAAATGACACAAATTCCCATGTGGCTGCTAAGACCACGGCATCTTCTTTAAGTTTGATGCCCCACATCGAGTCATGTAGAACAAAATCTGACGACATAGAGACTGATACAAATATTTCTCAACAAAATTGCTCCGGCCAAGAAGTGTTCAACTTTCACAATTACTCAAAGGAAACATCAAGCATTTCCTCTAACTCGACACAGCTTTGTGAAAATGCATCAGAGGACGAAACCTTTTGGACGAAAGAGTCACCCGAATGGAGCTTGACATTGGCCGAATCGCCAGAACCACCAAATGAAGAATTGGAAAATGATACTGCGGACGGGACTAACACTGCAATGGAAAGGGTATCAGACAGTGACATTGAGGTCGACGAGTGCATAGATACTATAGAGGACCTGGATACCCCAGTCCCAAATGAGGAGAATTATGGACCCTTTGGGTCTACTCATCTAGTCCAACGTAAAGTAACAATGGAGGAGACGGTTCCTTTATCAGAAAGGGCAACTGGGAGTACAAGTAGTTCGGCCGTGTTTGGTCGCATCCTTGAGGAGCATTCGGATGCGATCATTAGCCAACAGCTTGAGAAAGATCGAATAGGCTGTCCGACTGCGATCCACGACTCACCTGGCAAACCGTCCAAGACTATGCTGAGGATCGTTAAAACGGCAGAGGGAAAGCAACAAATGTTCCTGCAAACTGCGGAGAGCCGGTATGCTGTGCCTGTGCAACTTCAAGGCAACCCAGGGTTCAAACTGATAACCAAGTCCACTGCTCCTCAAATCAACGTGTCATATGTTAAGCCAGGAATTGAATTGAAGAATAAGACGAGGGGTCTGGCCCTAACCCTCAACGATGGTAGGTTTAGCATTCCCGGACAAACTGTAGGCGCTAGTGAAAAAGGTGCAACACTGTTATCTTCTCATCCGCATGGAGCTGGCACTAGCCACTATCTAGTCAACAGCACCGTCCTTAAAGGTCCCCTGTTTTTGTCAGGATCAGCTCCTGATTCTCCTGGAGAAAAGAAGTCACAGCAGACATGCTACCTTGTCCAGAGGCCAGTCACTCTAGCTCAGGCACCCCTAAATACTGGTGGCAAATTGGCCAGCTCAAGCCCCCAATCCCCAATCACGTCCTGTCCAATTACGGCAACGTCTTCAAACTCCGGTAACAAATCTGCTGCATTGCAGTCTGGACGGCAAGCCTTTTTGGTGAGGTACATCTCTCCAGTTAAGTCAGGAATGCTTCTAAATAGCCCGGAAGGAAAGTCTGTGAACCAGAAAGGTGAAGCGAATGAAAACAGAGGCAACAAAGTGGTTTATAAGATAGTCAGAACTGCCAATGGTAGTACATTTCTTGCTAGTGGCGCGCCCTCCGCTAACCATCCTTTTTATTTGGCCACAAATTCCACACAAAAGCCGTGTTTTCTGATGTCGTCAAATAATGCCTCTACTGGGGTGAAAAAACTGATTCCCGTACAAAATGCCTCCCACCGACCGATCACGGCCTCCACACTTTCAAATGTTTTTTCTCTTCAATCCAATGGACATGGTAGGGTCAGGCCACAGTCATGCGTAGAGGGGCTGAGTAAATCACCACTTGCTCCAAGGCTGAGTCAAAGGAAGAGGCGCAGAAAAGCGTTGTTTGATGAATTGCCAGAGCACTCGCCTAAAGCCAGGCGACCCTCGACCAAGGCAGTAACTGAGAAAGGAGCTCCCACATTTTGGCAGCCTGTCCCCAAAGACGCAGAGAGGACAATGAGACTGTACCCATTCAGTTCACGACAGGAAATTAAATGCCCACGCCGGAATCAGCCGGTGGTGGTTCTCAACCATCCCGATGCCGATATTCCTGAAGTAGTCAGCATCATGAGGTCTGTAAATAAGTACAAAGGAGCTGTTTCCAAGGTGGCCCTCTCCCCCAAGACCATTGAAGCGCTCTCCGAAATTGGCCCCGCTGGATTTTTGGGGAAAAGAAATCCCTCGTCACAAAGCATTGGTTTGCGACTTCGGCCTTTGGAGAGCAGAGTTCGAGAGCGATTTCTGTTGAAACTGAAGTTTAGAAAGACTAACAGGAAAAAGTATAAGCTGGTGAAGTCCTCGTCTAGAGGTGCTATGAGTTCATCTATATTTGCCTGCTGGTTTTGCGGTCGACTCTTTAACAACCAAGAGGTGTGGATAGGCCATGGTCAGCGTCATCTTATGGAGGCGACCAGAGACTGGAATAAGCTGTTTTAGTGGCATAATGCGTTTATTGCTGTATATTTTTCATTGGCTTATCAGTATACCGTATTCTTATGGTGGTTTCTGCTTCCATAAATACCCCAATAGCTATGCTTTGAATCACAGTTATGGATGTGTGGTCGAAGCAGGAACTGTGTGTATATATTTTAATATGATGTGTATGTACAGATGGAATTGAACTGTGAAAACTGGGCACACTGTAATAGAGTATATTTGAGAGGGCACTGGTTTTTGTGGGGATGATGACGGACAAGAAAACATTGGTCATGTACATTTTTGGTGGGGTCTTCGTTCCAAAATGTAACTAATTACTCAGGTGATTTCATACTCTTGAATTCAAATAATCTGCTTTGCAACATGAATCTGCTTTTAGCCGTCATGTCCGATTTTCCATAGTCATTGAAGAGCATCGACCGAACCATGTTTTTTTAAATGTAGTTTAATCTGATGTGTTCTTCCATTGTAGGTCAGGATGCAGAAACCTGTGGTTAATGTTCTCGCCATTTACTTTTTAGAGTGTTTATACATAATTGTGAAGAAACTGTCTTACAGGTAGACAAATAGTACCGTTTTGGAAAGTTATTAGACGATGCATCCTGTTGTTATCACTCTTACTTCATTTTATTTATAATTTAAGTTTTAGCAAACCCTTTACCTATTATCTATTAATGGTCAGTGCTCAACTTTATCCATTAATGTCAATTTCAGGACCCTGTATCGTTTGTCGTTGGTAGTTTGTTACCGCATATGAGTAGGCTAGAATAAGAAATTCAATAATGCATCAGTGATAGGTTAAAATAAATGCACGTCAGTGGCATACAACTGACCACAAATGGCCAAACCAACACTAATTTATTATTTTTGTTTTCATGCTTCCTGCGTGGCAGGAATTTAGGATTGGAGTGGTGTGCATTCTGCATATTATTGGGTCTTTGTTATTGATTGAACGGAAATGCAAGTTAACACCAGTGTTAATAAATGCTAGATTAGCACATCGCGCGAACACTGGGGACGAACAGTGCTTGCCACTGTTCGCTTTTGGTATACGACATGGGGAAATTAAACATTTATTTGTATTGTATATGAATAGGTTTTCCTCAGTGTGTCTAGGATGGGAAAGTTTGTGTCATTTCTTTATTGTATTAGATGTTTAGTTGAAAATTTGAACCAAATATGACCGTTGCAAAATTCTGTTTTTAGTTGTAGGTCTTTTTAAGTCATCCCGTTCTTGCACATTTGGTAAACTTTAGGATCATAAAACTCTCAATGATCAAAGTGCTGTAATGGCAACATTTTAATACTGTTAAAAAATGAATATTTAATAATAATGTCTTTGTATGTGTATGGTTTACTGAAAGATTGGTTAAACAGTAAAAATGCATGGAAAACTAGACCACAGAAACAGCATCAGCTGATTAGCTCATACATTTAGGTTTGTATTTTATGTTTCATGGACATTTGTGATTTTCTATGTGAAATACTTTTTTGTAATAGTAGACTGAGTTCTCTGAACACTTTGAACCATCTGTACCATTTGTTTTATTTGATAAATGACACTGTTCAAAGTGCCCCTCACCATATGTTCTCTCCAGTATCTCTGCACTCTACAACCAAAAATCCTCTGCTTAGTTTTATTGGATTTTAAAATGTAAATGCTATAGTTTTCATATCCCTGTCAGTCAGGTCGCTGGGGTCTTTTTACCTGAGAATTGTATTTTTTTAAGCTAAGTGCCTCTAATGTCGTGCTCCAGGTTGACACTATATTGTACTGTATTCACCACCTCCTGGTTCTCTCCTCTGAAATAAATGTAAATACTTTGGGAAATAACAAATGTCTTCTATTTTGCTAAAACAAGTGTGGTTTCTTATGCACATGATGACTGATTAATCTAAAATAATTACATACAAGCAGAACACTTTGACTGGGAATTATTCCAGTACTGAACAATTAGCATGGATATTTCTTCAAAGTTCATAGTCTTTAGCTGGGCTAAAGCTACACAAGCTGGTTTAAAACCCATTGCAGTATTCTATATACACTAAGCCAAAACATTATGACCACTTACAGGTGAAGCAAATAACGTTGATCCTTTTACGAGGCCACATCACAACCTTATAAAAGGTTGCACAACTTGGATGGGATTATTCACTAAAAATGAACTAAACTTTGTGTAAATCATGTTAAGTATATTTTCACAAGATAAAAACACATTTCCATAGCCCTTCTATCGCCTCAACATTTCAAACATCTCAAGTGATATCCACCCACAAAGAATCAATGTAAGCTGTTTTAATCAGCAAGCATGATTAATGCATTTTGTGTGAATTCAACGATTCATTACTGTGTTCATGTAAGCAAATTACCTAATGGTTTTTTTCATAAAGTTTGATAATTACAATATTGAGCCAAAATGATAAAAAATCAGCGTTCAGCTACCTTAACAGAGCCCAATTAATAGCTGGATATAAGCAGTTGGTAAATAATATCAAGTGCTGTATCTAAGCCGTGGGAATGACTGTTAATCTTACATAATGTGTCTTAAATGACTGAAAAATCACCACGCAATTGCAGTTTGTGTGATTGCCTTACACACAGAACAAAAACACAAAATATCTCAGATATGCATTGTGGCACATTCAGATATTTGTAGTCGCCCAGTCTACGTTGACATATAACTGCTGCAGAATACCTTTTCACCACACGAGGGCACTGTATTGTTAAATTCGGAGGATATGCTGATTTTCTCGGAGGTTTTCTATTTACATCAGCGATGACACCAATGTCGGTATACATTTTCTCAGCGGGCGGATAATGGTCCTGTAATATGGTGAAGCATTCTGAGATGGCAATTAGGAGGAAAAACCATACACTCTATTACCATGGTCTTTAACAGGGTAGACCCGGAAGACAATTGTTTGTCAAGTGCTTGCTTG
The DNA here is from genome assembly GCA_029465975.1 of Dallia pectoralis. Taxonomy (NCBI): domain Eukaryota; kingdom Metazoa; phylum Chordata; class Actinopteri; order Esociformes; family Umbridae; genus Dallia; species Dallia pectoralis. The sequence goes on along the minus strand of CM055764.1, from coordinate 2,908,255 downwards.
TTTAGTTGGAACACACTGGCAATGTACATACAAACGCACGACATATGACGTCACCATTCCTAGTATGCACTTGATTGGTGTATTGCATTTTAACGACAAGTCAAATGACTGAAGGTCATTAGTGCAGCCATCATGGTAGTGGCTCCTAGAAATGTATTAATACTTTTACATGTGGATGTGATTTAGGGGGAATATATTTTGTAACCAACATCCAACAAAATCAGATTTTGCTTTGGGTAAATACCGGGGTGATTCGCAGGGGACTGAAACATATACAAACATAAAGTGGATCAGGAAAAACAATACATTAGTTTTCAGCAAATGGTTTCAGCAATGATTGCATATTGCTTGTTACAATTGTTTAATAACGAATAGTTATTACTGCACTACTAGCAAAAATACAAGCAGAAATTAACAGTGGATTAACATCTAGTTATTGTTGATTCCAAATAAATTCACCACGAATCAATGCTTATTTGACACGTAGAAGCAGTCCGACAATGAGTTGGTCACCTACAACCTTGTTGCTTTGTCAACGATCGCTGACAGGCTCCCAATGTCGCTGAGGAATTGGCGCACAGCAGGTGGCAGATTGATTAGCTCTTGGTACAGAGGCTGATTGATAGGTGGGTTTATTGATTGTATCTGGTGCTATTCAATGCCACAGTGATGCAGTGCAAGCGGTGCTTGTCGTGGTCAGTATTCAAGAGGCAACGAGAGGGATAAAGGTCTGCGGGCTTGTGCACGCTTCTAAATAGGTCAGGCTCATATCAAGGATGTCTGGGCAATGCTTCTGACTTCCTGCAACAAGAAGTAGTTCAGGCCGTTGAGTGGCCCAAGGGTGGGGGGCGGGGTCTTATCCAATGACACGTGAACCGTTAACATCCAAAGACAAAAAAGGAACACAAAAACAATGCATTGACTGAGAGAATCGCATGAAATCATCACTTTTGGGCCCTCTGACTGTAGTTGTGAAATCTAGCATTTATGAAATTCAACTTAAATTCAACTTTTTTTAATACAGTGAGTATAAAATATGTGTTTTCCTAATTTTATTCATTCACAAAATCTGGGTTTGTTGGATGTGGATGCAACGTTTTATATGTAACAACAACACGTTCTGACATACCAGTGTTTTGGGGGTTTACAATTGTATTTTCCCTACTAAGGTCCTTTTTCTTATTTACAGGTGTTTAAAGAGAGGCGGTGTTACACGATTTTAATGGACATAATATGTACTGAAGGCGACATACATTTTTCAATTAAAATGTGGGCGTGGTAATACATATTGTCTGTAAATATCCTAGTATAGCCATTGGCAAGTAACAATATTGTATGTTTCAATAATATACTCAGACCACATTCAACAGTTCACAAGGGCCAACAATTAAAGGGTTTATTTTCTTGTAGACAGAATCCAAATTCCTGTCCACTGGCAATCTGTGTAGTATATCCGAAAGAGAGCTGACCGAAATATGCTTAAAGAGGGATGCACTTCTGAAATGTACCGGACAATACCTGCGTAGACAGATAAGTCAAGACCAGACAATCCTTTTGATGTAAACAACCCTATTTTGCAACAACCCTGACCAGCTTTCCATCAAATGAACCGTGTCGTCTAAATTAAACCTGAGAACACTTGAGGAGCACGTCCGGCCGTATGTCGAGAAAATAAAACCGAATCAAAAACGGCGTATGTGTTCAATTGTATGTGCATATACGTTTGTGTCCGTGGCTTTTGTGAATGTGTCTCTCTGGGTGTAATTAACGTTGTTAACAGCCTCTTGGCCACTCACCAAGGTCAACGCGTATTCCCAATGGCAGTTCTTTCTATGACTAAGAGCAGTGACATTTAACATTTTCACATAGAAGATCAGTAAACATATGAACTGAGCTTTAGTACTCGGGAACTATGTGTTATGTTAGGATGTTAGGAAAATAAAACATTTCATCAGTTCTTTTTCCATTTCATCCATTGATCTCTGTCTCTCTGACAGTTTGTACTTTAACCCATTGTTATTTTATTTAGAAATTAGATTACACTTTAGTAAGTACAAGTTTGCATCCAACCAGAAGTGCAAAAAGAGCAGTGCAAATATTTTATGAAGGGTAGAGTGTCAGTGTGCAGAATGCCCCAATGTGTGAGTCAGACGAGATGAAAGACAATGTATGTGCTATTGACATGGATAAGTAAATGTGCAAATGTCCAAAGCCAAAACCAATCCTAGATTTGCACTCAAACACATAAACACGGTTCGAATGTGGGCTCTGGAGAATCCCGTCATTAAGAAAAAAGGCAACCTGAAAAGAAAATATGTGTTAGAACCTGTTACACTATACAAAATATAAACCCCAACATGTGTCTAAATCTGAACTATACTGTGAGCTCAGCGACTTGGTTCATATTCATTTGGCACCAAAACAATGAGGGGCCACATACATTAACATTTATTTTTCTCTTGCAGCTCCAAACGAACACATTGGTGTTTTTTTTACAGTGGCTGAATCGTTTTTTATTTTACCATCAATGTTGACGTAGACGCTGAAGTCAAACTGCACTGCTGGTTTAATGATGATTATGTGGGGGTGGGGGGTACTTAGTATCTTAAACTACAATGCAAATGGAGATAAAATACACTGCATTCCAATTGGTCCCTTGACTGCAATACTTCAATAAAATGGGTCCGTATTGGATGCAGACTTGGGACTTATTTACGTTAGCATGGTTTGCATAATGACTTCCGTTGAGACCGTTTACGCCGGCAGGTTTGAGACACACCACGCAGGACTGCATCCGTCAAACGCAGGGAAATCGGGGCAATGGGCGTGCGAACTGCACAGAAATGTAAATACAGTTCCGACATGACAAACCTGCAAAGATCTGGGGGCTGTATAAAGAAATGCGGTGCACACTGAGGTGATACCTAAGAGACATCTGCAAATGTACACAACAACATTTCCAGCATCTCAGGTGCACTGCGTTACGCCTTGGAAACTTTTGCGTAAATGTAGTCAAGCCCATTGTCTTGCGTACAGTGGCCAGTCTCATGAGAAAGGTGATTCCTGAGAACTCGCATACATCCTAAACACACACACAAAACACACACACACACACACACACTCTTTATATGCCCAAGCCGCCATTAGGTTTCGGCTTTATCCTGACCGTCTTTGTTTTTTCACCACGAGGTTTGATTTATTATTCAACTGACCAGCACAACCTCAACTCCAGAAGGTACTTAACAGCGAGGATGGGACGAGTGTGTTCATTGTCCGTAGACTTTAGAGAAGCACTACCCCACATGTACCATGTCCCTGTGTTTGAACTTCACAAATCCATAATTTCTAATAACATCTGAATTGAACACATCCATTGACTGATTCCTAGTATTGACGGACGGCGACTAAATATAGCCAGAGGTTCACTCCGAATATCCTGGCTGCCGGTCGACACCATTGAATGCCAGGGAGTTCGCAAACCCCTTTGACAGGATTCCAAAGATATAAACCGGCCTTTACCAACTCCAAAAACGAAATTATATGGGACCAAAATTACTATTTTATATAAATGTAAACGTGCGTTGTCATTGGGCAGAGAAACGAAATCTGATTCTCACTCTAGGATTTTACCGGTCCTACATTGCAATCATTGTACATTTTGAAACCTCTTTTTCTGGCCTTGTGAAAAAAGAACGGACTTAGGCAACGCTACCTGTGGAATTGCAAAACGTGGTCGGTTGTGCTGGTTCGATCTAGATTTTCACCTAGTAGTGATTAAGATGGATATCAAAAGTGATACAACAAATCTCAGCCATTGTGTTATTGCAAAAGCACATGTATCATTTGCACATGTATGTATGTATGTATGTATGTATGTATGTATGTATGTATGTATGTATGTATGTATGTATGTATATATGTATGTATGTATGTATGTATGTATGTATGTATGTATGTATGTATGTATGTATGTATGTATGTATGTATGTATGTATGTATGTATGTATGTATGTATGTATGTGTGTATGTGTGTGTGTGTGTGTGTGTGTGTGTGTGTGTGTGTGTGTGTGTGTGTGTATGTATGCACATGTCTTTGTGTTTATGTATACAAAACACATGCATTCACACTTGACCACTGTACATACACCCACAAAAGTGTTAACGCGTGCAAAAAATAAATACATTTACTATATGAAGAGAACAGCAAATACATCTTTCATATGGGCTTCACACAAACCGCATTAAAGTTACAAGTTACAAAAAATAAACAATGGCAGGTGTAAACAGTTGAAACATTGTGTGGATGGGTGTGCCGTTCCAGAGTCACGTCGTTCGCAAACAGCGGGTTCTTTCTATCCACATATATAAAGAAGTAGATAAAGGTCGATCTCTTAGTAGGCGAAGGGGTTGCGAGAGGTGCGGAGGTGTTGAGCACAGGTGCGGAAGTGTTGAGCACAGGTGTGGAGGTGTTGAGTACAGGTGTGGAGGTGTTGAGCACAGGTGTGGCGGTGTTGAGCACAGGTGTGGAGGTGTTGAGCACAGGTGTGGAGGTGTTGAGCACAGGTGTTGAGGTGTTGGGCACAGGTGTGGAGGTGTTGGGCACAGGTGTGGAGGTGTTGAGCACAGGTGTGGAGGTGTTGGGCACAGGTGTGGAGGTGTTGAGCACAGGTGTGGAGGTGTTGAGCACAGGGACTACACAGTAGTTTTCGTTCATGGGGCAAAAGGCAAAGAATTGGACCCAGGCCCTAAAGACTACACAGTAGTGTGGTTCTGAAATAGAGGGGGGCCAGTCTATATCATGAGAGCCCCAGTCTGAGCGGTGCTTGTTTCAACCTCTGCAGGTCGTCATGGGTTTGGTAGTTCTTCACTTATGAAAGGGGGCTACACAGTGGTCTCGTTCTTCCAGGGGCCGGTCCTTACATTACCCGTGGGGTCCAATCCGAACAGAAAGTCCTCCTGTAGGCTCCCGTTACGGCTTATCGTCCCTCGCCGGCTGAGAGTAGCGTGAGACGGAGGCTTTGCCTGTCTGGGCGGCTCCATCGCCATGTGAAGCATCATGTCCTCCTCGTGCCCTCCTTTGTCCGCCATCTTGGTGCAGATGTACCTGTCCGTGTCTTCGTCCCGCTGCTGGCCCGCCATGGGAAAAAGTTCCGATCCTGTGGGACAGCGCATGATGGTGGCAAAGGAGTCCGCCTTGGGACAACACCCGTGCCTGCGACAGGTTAGCCCCTCGTGACAGGTGAGAGGGCCTTCCAGACGCGTCGAACCTTGGCGGGATAGCCCTAGCTCACTGTGATAGGAGGCGGCGTCGTGCACGCCGTGACAGGAGTTTTCCGTGCACGCGCCATGGCAACCGGGCTGCTTGTCCAGGTGAGGGCTGGGGCAGAGCAGCTGGAGATCTGGGTGGGGGCTGTGGCAGACCAGCGGCCCGTCCAGGCGCACACTGTGCGGGCTGTCCAGGTGGGAGCTATGCATGCTGCCGTCCATGCTGGTGGAGGCCATCTGGTAGTGGTAGTCCCTCAGGCTCGGCCGCGGCCGGTTGAACGAGCGCGACTTGGTCCGGTCCTTCAGGCAACTCTGCAGGGGCAGTGTGGGCCGCGGGAGCTCGTCCGGGAGCGTCTGCGGACGCAGCGACTGGGGGCCCTCGGCCAGGTGGGCCGCTGCACCGCCGCGGATCGCTATGCAGCAGGGGCCCGCGTGGTTCTGACCCGGACTCAAGGCTGGCTGTAGCAGGGGGGACGGTGCGGTTCTGTAGTGCGTGGCGGGGGTGTGGATGAGGTGCGGCGACAGCAGCGGCTGTTTACCTGAGCAGGGCGAGTCGACGTGGCAATGCGACGGCTGCGGGTGCTCTTGGTGCCCGTGCCCGCCTGTCAGCGCGCCGCCGTTCACCTCCTGTGCCTTGCTTTTCGACGGGCAGCAGGCCCACCAGCGATGCCACACGTCGTCCCTCTTGGCGCAGTGCTGGATGAGCAGGAACAGCCCTAGCGTGACGGAGAACGCGCCGTAGAGGCAGCTGAAGATCATGTCCAGAAAGTGGCCCTGTGACACAGCCAGCGCCCCCAGGGCCCACGTGGCCAGGAACAGGAAGAGCGTGAAGGCGGTGGCTCGCAGCTGTGCCTTAAACGAGTGCTCGTTGGCCAGCACAGAGACAGTGAACGGCTGGCATCTGTCCTGGTGCCCACCGCCCGTATCGTCTGGATCCACTCCCGTCTGGTGGCAGTGGAGGGTCTTGGCCGAGGCCAGACGTTGCTGCTCCTCCGTCATCAGCTTTAACTCGTACTTCCTCTCCGGGTGGCGCTTGAGCTGGATGAACGTCCACAGCAAGTAGATGCACATGACCAGGACTAGGAGGGCCACAGGGCCAAAGAAACCACCCAGACTTGGCTCCCACGCCATCCAGCAGCTGCACGGGAAGAAAGGAACCCGGTTGGTCACATCTCATTTAACCAATATTTATTTTGTTTATAGTCCTACCTTTTGATTATGGATTACATTAGTAATTGTTAAATATACCCGACCCGACCCCGGATAAGCGGTTGAAGATGAAATGAGATGAGATTGTTAAATATAGCAAAGGTCCTATCAAAACAAGCTAGCTAACAACAATCTATTCCTTAAATGAAACACGTGACTGTGTGATCATATATCAGGCCTTCGGACAAGCGCTGAACGAAAACGACAAAGTCAATGACAAATTGGTAGCGGGGTGCAGCAGGAAATCAGTGGATGCGTGACGGAGCATTAGTGTGGGACCTTATAGTGGAGTGGAGGTCGGCATACTCACTACAGAGCGTCATCCCTACTGCCGTAGTTCTCCATGCTGACGCCTGCCGTCACCCCGACAATGATTAGAGGAACCCCAGTGCTGACCAAATAAAATCTACGGAGAGAGAGAGAGATGGAGAAGAGGCCGACAAATACAGTCAGATCAGGATCAGGTCTATGAATATTTGAAGGAGAAGGAAAAGGCAGCGAAGCAGACATCGAGCGAGCGAAAGAAGAAAGAAAGAGTGACGAATGGAAAGGCAGAGGGAGAAATTATTGTCAAAAGGCAAATCCTTTTGCATAGTGATCACACTGATTTGGGATCACACTGATTTGGAATCACACTGATTTGGGATCACACTGATTTGGGATCACACTGATTTGGGATCACACTGATTTGGAATCACACTGATTTGGGATCACACTGATTTGGGATCACACTGATTTGGGATCACACTGATTTGGGATCACACTGAATTGGGAACCTGGCGGAGGGTGTTGGCATATTTCCCTGTCCTTTGTCCTCATCTATACCTTTTTATTATCCTCCTGCAAACTATTCTCACATACGTCATGTGAAGGAGCACGAACTGTGTTTCTCGTACACCCCAAAACAAGTACGACTGGATAAAACCAACCGCAGTGTGTGTTAAGGATTAGAAGACGTTTTTTCAATATATGCAATATCTATGTTAAAATATGTTAAATAGCAGTAATAAAAATAGGGTCTTAATAAAGTCTATGTTGTTTTCTGCTAAATTTAGTTAGTGTTACATTGATTTAATTCAGAGTTTCTTGTCATCACTCCTGTAACCGAACCAAGGTAGGTTCCAAAATGTAGGTATAATAAAATAACAAAAAAATGAACTGCTGAAGTTGTTTTTTATGGTTACTAAGCTGAATGAAAGGAACATTTGACGTCTTAAAAAACCCCGATTTATTCTGTTCAAAAGCTGCGTGAACATCACAGACTCGCAGTTGTTTTTCGGGGACTGTTTATCAAGGTGGAAACGAGCCGTACCGAAGCACAGTGAGCTTGGACTTCGGGCATTTCGGCACATCTCTGTCCTTCGTCGGCGGCTCTCTGGAAACGTCTTTACAGATATTCCTGGCGGTAAATGTCAACCACAGCATGGCTGAGAGGGAAGCGTAGTGGAGCACGACACCGACCTGAGTGGGTTAAAAGAATGTGTCACACAGAAGGTTACCCGTCAAGGTGCCTTCATGACAGCTGTGTATCGCGCCGGCAATAATAGGTTGTCCTTACAGTGCAGTATGCTGACACACACACACACACACAATAATTATTATTGACGATACATTCACATTTCATTATTTGTCATTTTCATTTTAAAACCTTGACACTGAATATGAATTTCTGTAAAGACATTGGTTTTATGTTGGGAATTTTAATTGTTTGCATATATGTATTCACCCCCTTTACACATTCATATTGGCTAGGTTCACCTTCTGATTCAATTACAGCTATGAGTGCACACTATTTTGCATATCCCCCCATCAATTTGAACACCAGTCTCTGCCGGTGAGAAGCATCCCATCAGCGGGAATCTGCCGCAGCCACACATCACTCCAGGAATGGTTCTTGTTGCCTCTTCAAGAGCAATGGCGGTCTCTCTGTGGCTTCTTTTACTCCTTACTCAATGGGCACATTTTGAAGGACAGCCTTTTCTTGAGTGCGTATTAGTTTCATCTTTGTGGTTACTGGGCTCATAGGGATATCACAGCACTGAATTTTTAACCTTCTGTCAGTTCTTTCTCATGTTTTTTGGTCTTCGTTTTATTTCAAAGTTATTTTTATGACAGCAACTTTAATGGCATGTGTGTGTGTGTGTGTGTTTCTGTGTGTGTATGTGTGTATGTTTGTGTGTGTGTTTGTGTGTGCGTGCGCTATGCATGCTTGAGCCATTGTAGAAATACTTTAAAATGTCTGTATCCAATACAACCTGTCACTTTGCCGTTATTTCCTGCAACTTCATTTCAAAGTCATTTAGGAAACCTGACGTTGGCATTACAATAGAAAAGGGCATCTCTAATGGAGACACGACCCATAAGTCTGGGAGGGTTACCAAAGTCAATTCCAAGCAATTAGAAGAACATAATTCCACGGTCTGATGAATCATTCACAAATGGAAAAAAAACAGACCACTGGCAAGAGCTGACCGAAAGATGCTCGTAGAATTTCCTCAAGGATCCTGGGGCTACATAAAGGGCTCTACAGATCTATCTTGGCACGATCAATGTCGAAATGCACGACTCACAAAGAGACTGTACAATCTTTGCCTACACGGAAGGTCGAGAAGAAGTAAAAAAGACAAATGAATTTGAACAATATGCTCCGTACAGATATGTCAAAGTTGGAGATGTTTGGCCGCAAAATGAAACACTTACATTGAACAAAAGAACCTCATACCAACCATAAAGCAGAGAGGCGGTGGCATTATGGCTTGCGGCTGCTTTGCTGTTGCAAACTTCAAATCCATATTGGAGTGTGAGCCCACTGTCAAGCTATGGCCAAGCTAAACCGAACATGGATCTTGCAACAATATTTTTTATTCAAAACATACAATTAGATGAATTCTATACGAAATTGTGTGCATTGGAATGACCAAATCTAAGCCCAGATATTAGTCACATCGAAATATTTTTTGGGAACTTGAAGCAGACCGAAGAAAAGAATCAAGAAATCCAAAAAACATGACACAGTTGAAGCAGTACTATTACATTTCTCCAACTCAATGTAAGATACTAATAAACAGGCCAAAGACGTCAAGACTAGCTATTGAAGCATAGGATGTTGTTGTTTTTTCTGGAAAATGTAAATTCATTGATGTCAATTTTTGATTAATAATAAATAATCGTTAAGCGTAATAAGGTTACCTTCATGACCTGTCAATAATGTTTTAGTGAAGATTAGCTATCTATATGTCCAAATATGTTTTTAATGTCCCTGGGGTGTACTTACTTGTTTGCTATTTATTTACTGTACATTGACACAAATGAATAATAGTGACTGCAGTGAAACAACGTTCGCAATGCAGTCGCTCGTTGTCTACAGAATGTACGTCGTGCAGGGTAAAAACGGAAGACGGAGAAGCCAACTTACCATTTGACAGCAAAATGGATTTTTGATCTGATTAATCCCGCCCGCGAACACACCGAATGTCACGGCTGTGTGCAACAGGAAGTTGAGGAGTGTGTGCCATCCATCCCCGCTAATGCGGATCACTCTGTACGAAGAAAACAAGGAACTACAATCAAAACGTTGGCTCGAATAAAAATCTAATGTGAACTGTTTGTCTGTCCCAGATAAAACGTGACGTCCGTCATTCATTAGTTTATCATTGTAATTCATTATAGTTATAGAAAATACATTTAGCAACCGTGATATCTTTAGAATATTGTTTAGCAAGGCTTGTAGGGGCTGTGGACTTATATTTGAAACTATTTTAAATTATTATTAGTAAAAATAGTGATGATGGTAGTTACAGTAGTATTACTATTAGTACTGATGATGGTAGTTACAGTAAGAGTAAAGGCAATAAAAGTAATACTAGAAGCAGCAGTAGTAGCAAGACTACATTTTTACGTTATACATTTTTATTGCCGTCTCTAGCTTTAACTGTTGGCAAGGTTGTATGTCGAAGAAATGGACTGTGTGGCGCATGAAACTGTAGACATGTAATCAATACTGTAATTCATTTTATAATTAAATATGTAGTGTACAAACGAGATGAACAGAAATAACATAAAATACCATTCCCCCGATGGGCCGTTTGATGTGAAAAACAACTTATGGATTAACATTGAAGACCCAGCTGCTGGGTCAACACAACTGATGGTAAAAAAACACCGCTAAATTTCACCTGTCTTTGGGTACTTTAAATCACTCAACATGTTGGATTATTCATGTAAGCCAAACTGGCCGCGTGAAAGTCACCCAGACTGTGTTTAATCTCCAATTTAACCAGCGGCACGTTGCTAATTCCCAAAGGGCGCAGGCATGAAAACACACGCAGTTGCTTCTAAGTGGATTTAAATGTAATGTGTCTTTACCGGAAATGCACTATGTAAGTCATGATGGAGACCAGCAGGCAGAGCAGCATGACCGCTGTGCATGCGTACACAACGGGGTGCAGGTAATCCCCTGGGTATGGTGGGAAAGAAAGCACCCGCTTCAGATCCTGAAACAGAAGAACACATAGGGACATTTGATTGATAGCACCCGCTTCAGATCCTGAAACAGAAGAACAGGTCGGGACATTTACACCCTACCTCCCTGAATCAGTCTACAGCCCACACCTGCTTCATTGTTGCTGTACCAAAGAAACCTTCCATCACCTGTCTGAATGACCACCTCCCTGTAGCACTGACCTCCATCACCTGTCTGAATGACCACCTCCCTGTAGCACTGACCTCCATCACCTGTCTGAATGACCACCTCCCTGTAGCACTGACCTCCATCACCTGTCTGAATGACCACCACCCTGTAGCACTGACCTCCATCACCTGTCTGAATGACCACCTCCCTGTAGCACTGACCTCCATCACCTGTCTGAATGACCACCACCCTGTAGCACTGACCTCCATCACCTGTCTGAATGACCACCACCCTGTAGCACTGACCTCCATCACCTGTTTGAATGACCACCTCCCTGTAGCACTGACCTCATCATCATCATGATGTGCTTCTACCGGCTGGTCAGAACTCACATCTGCTCCATTCTCCGGGACATGTTGGACCCCATTGAATTTGCGTGTGGCCCAAATAGATCTACGGTCGATGCTATCTCCCTGACGGCACACCCAGGACCCTGGGTCTTAACACCTCCCTTTGTAATTAGATCCTGGACTGACACGGAGCCCCTCAGGGTACATGCAGGCCTGTATGGCCACATGCAGTTCCAAAAGCATCCGTAAGTTGGTGGACGGCGCCACCATCCTGGGTGTCATCGCTGGTACCACGTTGCCAAGTCCCTTACCTCCTCTGAAATCTGTTAACCCTTTAGATCCTATAGTGGCCATCAACGGCCTTCCTTTATTTTACTGTACCTAGCAGCGGCTGTGATTTTCTAACAGCTATATTTTTGATTATTGTTGCCAAATTCACTTACTAAAAACCTATATTTGTGTTCACGACCATGTTGTCATCAACAAGAATTGGGAACAAGGTACGCTGTCAGTTGACTTTTTTTATTCACACCATTGATTATTTACATCGGAAGGGAGTGTGTTTATTACCTTCGCTTTCCTAACACTTGAAAAGTGATACAGATGTTGAGGTGAGTAAAAAACAGTGGTTGATGACTTCATACCTATGTTTCATACCAACTGCGTCGCCACGTCACATTAACGTGACTTTCTGCTCTATGAAACAAAGTAGAAATTATATTTTTACAATGTGTATTAAAAATCGTTAATTATTCATGGTTAGCTCTGTCTGTTTGTTTGAAACGTGTGAGAGAATATGATTTATTTAAAGGGGTAACAATTGGAAATATTACCTGTGTCACGCACAAAGTGGACATCCAAACTGACTTGCCAAAATAACAGTTTTTGAACATGCAATCTGTGGAACGGTTGGAGAATATAATATTTACTCATCGCCCCTAAGTGTATGTAAACCTCAAAGACTTCAACTGTATATACTTAAATCGAACTGAAAATGCAAGGTGTTGTTTAATATGCAAAGAGTGAACTGTTCGTTTACCCCATGCTCCAGGTTTGGGGTAACAGTGCTCGGGTTTAATTCTAACCGATTTAAAAAAGAAAAATGCATAAATCATGACATGCAACTGATTATAGAGACCACAAGAGGCACATTGCCTGGTTAAACAGTCGTTTGGTAGGAATATTACATTTAAATAATAAATGGTTTGTGTGTGTGTGTGTGTGTGTGTGTGTGTGTGACACTGAATGTAGAGCATGGCCACTTACTAAGAGTTTCACAGTTGTGACAGGCGTATGGTTGTCTTGGTGTAACAGGGTTAAGTGGGCCTATAATGGTGTAACGGGGTTAAGTGGGCCTATAATGGTGTAACGGGGTTAAGTGGGCCTATAATGGTGTAACGGGGTTAAGTGGGCCTATAATGGTGTAACGGGGTTAAGTGGGCCTATAATGGTGTAACGGGGTTAAGTGGGCCTATAATGGTGTAACGGGGTTAAGTGGGCCTATAATGGTGTAACGGGGTTAAGTGGGCCTATAATGGTGTAACGGGGTTAAGTGGGCCTATAATGGTGTAACGGGGTTAAGTGGGCCTATAATGGTGTAACGGGGTTAAGTGGGCCTATAATGGTGTAACGGGGTTAAGTGGGCCTATAATGGTGTAACGGGGTTAAGTGGGCCTATAATGGTGTAACGGGGTTAAGTGGGCCTATAATGGTGTAACGGGGTTAAGTGGGCCTATAATGGTGTAACGGGGTTAAGTGGGCCTATAATGGTGTAACGGGGTTAAGTGGGCCTATAATGGTGTAACAGGGTTAAGTGGGCCTTTAATGGTGTAACGGGGTTAAGTGGGCCGATAATGGTGGCAACGCCCCCTCGGACACCAGCATGCTGCAAAGATGGTGAGCTGTCAATAAAAGGGTTTATAAAGATTAGGTCCAACCAAAAGTTAGACTTATGGAGGTAGAGAACAACCACTGGTAACCTATATCAAATGGTATGTAATCACCTATCTATGAAATGGCAGACTTGACCACTGTAATTGAACAATTGTAATTGAAATCTTATTTTCCAATCAAGTCACAACATTTAATATGAAACCTGCTGAGAGAGAGCACTGACGCTCTGTATCTAAGGAAACGGTTAAATGTTTCAAGAAGTCCCATTTGAGGAAAAATCCATTTATATTTAGCTGCATTTAAACATAACATGTGCATTCATTATATAGTGACACGAATGGATTGGTGGCAATCTGCATATAATGCAGAACTGATATGCCTCAGGGAAAAAAATTGAGAAAGATAAGCCATTTTGTCCAAATTGTACCATAGTTGATTGGCCTCTTTGGAATTTATTTGGTTTCGGCAGCTCCTCCCAAACCTATATACAGTGGGTGTGTCCTGAGGAGCAGCTGGTTCCGCCGATGGACGCTCCGAGCCGGAGGAGAGGTGCCATGTCATATAAGTCAATCTGGAGCAGCTGTTAAGCGCTTCCCAGAATATGTCTGCCTGCACGACACCCCTCCCGGAGGTGGAGACGCTCGTTTCGCCTAGTGGTGCTGTGGTTGCATCCTGTCCCGAGCGAGCGACACCCGATTAATATGATGGCAATTCAGCGCGGGTGTGTTTGGGATTCCTTCTCCAATGTTACCTGTATTTCACAGACTGTTCGACAGGGAGAAGGTGTCTCCGATTACGTCACTTCTCACCAGTCAGGAAGTTAAAGCTCGGTTAAAGCTTCCCAACGGATCATGAACACAAGCATACTTCCAAAGTTTTGTCAAAACGAATTATGAATTATTAACTATTACAACATTCGTGAGCAGAACTGGAAATGCTGCCAAATACTAAGTGAGCGTATGTAAACTGACCCACTGGGAATGTGATGAAAGAAATAAAAGCAGAAATAAATCATTCTCTCTACTAGTATTCTTGCATTTCATATTCTTAGAGATACGTGGTGATCCTGACTGACCTAAGATGGGGAATATTGGATTAAACAGGAATGTTTGTGAAAAACAGAGTTTAAATGTATTTGGCTAATCTGTAGGTAAACCTCAGACTTCAACTGTTTTGTGACAAAAAGTGAAAGTTAATAAGTAGCACTCAAGAGTGTTAACATCTTATTTTTTTCACTTTTAAAAACAGTATTTGTAATTAACCCGCTATAATTTCCAAAGCTTCCTGTCCAAATAACCACAGATAGCACTGTGAAAAACCTGACCAATGAATTTTCCTATAACGTCCTACAAATCGGTTTTGAACGTCTTCCTCTTAGATCCAATTTTTTTAGACCAACTAGCTCCATGTGAATTAAAGATTTCAGCAATTTTTTCTAACTTTCGATCTCTATGCCAGTGGACGAGCCCAATCTCAGTGACAAAACGTCTCCATTCGTTGTGCTCTAGAGAGCAAACACCTTTCCAACAAAGCCTGACTGATTGCATTTAGTCAAAACTGCATTCATGCACAAACACAAACACATACTCCTCTCTTTGTAATGTCCTGCACTAAAACCAGCTTCAAGCCAACTCAATTTACCGTAATGTACATTACATGCATAAAATCAAAGCTTAAAGTCAAATGTCTAACGAACTAATTTCTACATGGGGCCTCCCCAAATGTAACCTAGAAACATGTTGGTTGTTCCCTCTCTTTAAAACTTCTGTACCTGTGAGAAAATGTCCTTTTTCATTTTAATGCGGATGTTTTTTCGGCATTATTACCTGTCAGTTCCGTTATAGACTGCATTACCTCTTAATAAATGTCGATTTGGAATACAGGACATGGCACATGTTTGGACACAGCGACTCGCTCAATCACGTATACTTTTACGATTGTTTCCTCGATACGAATGTGCGTTTCACACCAGTGTCCTGTCGATAAACTAATGATGGACCTCATAAGCATATCCGTGAGGTGACGGAGCACCGCGGGAGAACGCTGTGTTGGCAATTTGGCACACACGCTCAGGGCTCAGCTCTAGTCAAACAAACTGCTGGAGAGACAAAATACTAGAGAGGTACTGAAGTGTGTGGTGACACCGGTTTTCAGCCGAGAGAGGACTTGTGTTAAGGCGGGGTGTTAAGCCCTTAGGTTCTCCTCACAATGCTATCTTTCTAGGGATTTTGTAACTAATATCTCAAATTCACCCGTTTTTACCAGCATATAAAAACCCGCTGCCAGAAGGAAAGTGCAAATGTATCTTATTCGTCCGCTACTATATCTAGACGTTTTTATTAACGTAATGGAAGAGGAAAAAACGTAGTAAATGCGTAGTAGTAATTGCAGAGTAATAAAATTGATTGAACACCAGATTTGTCCCACGTAGACCAGCAAGCATTCATCATTCATTCATGTGCTAATTAATGCAGTTTCATCAGAACAGTTGATGTTGAGATGTGTCTGTTACTTGAACTCAAAAATTGTCAATATTTTTTTTGGGCTGCAATCGGAGCTGCATTTAATTGCTGATTTAATTAATGAACTTATTTTCTGCAGCAGAGCTCAATCTGCGTCTTTATTCCCGTGCCAGTCGTTTTGAGAGCCTGTTTCATGAAGGAGCCAGATGGATTTTGCGATACCACTTGAAGAAACTTTGACTTTTTAAAGAAAGTTCTTGATTGACATTCATGTCTTCAAGTAATGATGTACTGTAGTTTCTCTTTGACCTGTATGACCTGTTCTTGGCATAATATGCACTAAAACATCCTATCAGACATAATCATGGTCTTCTGTATACCAACTGTACCAAGTCACAACAGAAATGATTTACTTTTAATAAGACACACCTGTTAATTAAAACGCATTCCAGAGAAATACCTCACGAAGCTGGTGGAAAAAAATGAACGTGGTTTGCAAGCAAAGGGTGGCTATTTTAAAGAATCTACAATGTGAAGTTGTATTTACATCGATTTAACACATTTCTGGTTGCTTCATGATTCCATATGCATTATATCTTTACTTCATTACTCCTTGTTCAATGTGACATTTTTGCATAATTGTGTGTTTTTCATATTTGTACGTTCTTATTTACAGTATCTCAAAATTGTTAAGAGACCCAGGTCTCAAATTGGCTGTATAAAGGTACAAAATATTACACTTTTTACAAAGAAACGTCCATTACATACTTTAAAATGCAACGCTAAACAATACGATTTACTGTTCTGTGAAATGATTTGACATGTCATTTCCTCGTGCATTTAATTTCACTTCAGTTGCTCACAACTGCAGGGTTTTATCCCAGTGCCCCGCGACCACTAGCTGCACCGGGAGCTAAGCTCAAACTAGGATAAATATATTGTGACATACAATAGAACGGGGGGGAGGAATCAGTGTCGGTTCACGTTTGCTGTTCCCAGAGGTGATTTGGTTTCTGCATGCTGTGGTACTGTAGTTTACGCTGGTCAATGTTCCTGTTTGGCTGGGTTGGAAAAAGTCATGGCACCAGCAATGTAAGGGCGTTGTGTTAGATTGTCACTGCGGTCATCCGTACAGAAATAGATTCACTTACTCTTGAAAGTCGCAGTGCGTAGAAGCATCTGCTGTATGTTATTGTTCAATTATTGTAAAAGATCCAGAGTTTCCTACAGCTCACTTGTTCTGATTAATGGCAACCTTCTATGCGGAATGTTTTACGTACTCATAGAACAAATATGTTACACATAGTGAGCGATTAAAAGCGTACCTATTGCATTTCTATGCATGTAGAGTAGCTGCCCTTTGGACTGAGACTAATAAAGCTACAACTTGGAGGCTAATTTGAGATTTTTTATATCAAAAATGTAATAAATATATTAATAAAATCAAAACTATCTAAAATAATTGATATATCTTTTATGTATTGTGATGTAGGCTTTTTTAATTCTTGGATAAAAATACAGTATTTCCTTAGATAGTTTTAGATTTTTAAAAAATGCTACATTGTATCTGTGGCATATTTATGGTGTGTTCAGAAGACTTGATTCTCCCTTCAACAGACAGCTGCTGTATCCAGTCCACTGCTCTGTAACCTTGATATGCTGACTTTGAGTTAATTCAATTTGACTGGATCACCAGGCAAGGTGGATCTGAGCCATACATTGCTGTACATACACAATGGGCATACATCAGCCTCGATCAGTTTACAGACCCTAATCTGGGTTCGAACCCAAAGAATGGGTTGGCGTTTTTATAAATCAGCTTGGTTTTAAACTTAGCGTAGAATTCAGAGTGTTATTTCAAAAGTATTTAGCGAATTACTGGCTAAGTGCCCAGCCATATAAATTTACCTTGCAATGCTGTCTGGAATTTGTAAAGTCTATGAGACCAAAAATCTTAAAGTAAGACATATCACAAATCTGCCCGGAAGACAAGCTCATGTAAATAACTCGGAGTGACCAGTATAGTGGAGATGGAAATAGGTTGCATGGTGGCAGAGTGTAATTGGCCCACACTCACCACGGTAAGGGCGGAGCGACGGTTTATTGGCTTTGCCAATTACTACCGTAGATTTATCCGGGGCTTTGGCAAGGTAGCACCGCATATTACAACACTTCTGAAGGATGGGCCGTATCGGATTCGCTGGTCGACCGAGGCGGACAGCGCGTTCAGTGCCGTAAAGACACGGTTTACATCTGCGCAGGTCCTGGCTCTCCGCGACTCGTCGCTACCGTTCGTAGATGGATGCGAGTTAGGAATTGACTCAGTCTGCCGTTGACCGGTATCCCAGCGGCGCGCCGGTCTACGCCCCCGTGGGAACGAGTCTACGCTTTAAATTGATAACAACTATGATATTACTATTATCGTGTACATCGTGCACCCTCCGGATGAGGTGAGCAAAAAAAAACATTAAATAAACCTTTTTAGCACTTTGATATTACCCGGGGTGATTATACCGAGATTAGCTGAAATTGTAAAACACATAACTTGCGTAGTCTACTCTAAATGCAACTTAGCTACACCTTGCAGTGTTAACCAATCGGAAGGTTGGTGGTTTGATCCCCGATTCCTCCTGGGAAATTGTCGAGGTGTCCATGAGCAAGACACCTAACCCCAGCTGCTCCTGGCGAGCCTGCAGTCGCCTTGCATGGTAGATGCGGTCGTCAGTGTATGAATGAGTGAATGAATGGGTGAATGTGACGCAGGATCTGTAAAGCGCTTTGGATAAAAGCGCTATATAAAAGCGCAGCATTTACAATTTATTTACCATTTACCAGCAGGCATGCAGGGCTTAAATTTAGGGTGCCTACAAAGTGTACATTCATTGATTCTGTTTTGAACACATGCCCTACCTGATAAATATCGTCATAAGTGTTGTACTTCCACTAGGTGGCATCACTAGGGAGGTGCGGGGGGGGGGTGTGGCCCGTACCGGGTGACACCTTCACACAGGGCGACGCCCAAATGCAAATATATGACAGGATCTGTCACAATATGACATTAGTTTTGCCGTGTTTCGGCCCCGCGGCAAAAATGTATCGGTTAATAAATATCCCTGTTGTTAGTTCTAACCACGAAACCTTTTCGTTGGCCCAGCCAGCAGGTACTGTATCAATATACCGTCGTACCAAATGAGTACCCTCACTGGGTGATACCAACCCCAGTGACAGCACTGCTTCCATAAGATATTAGTTTGCCCTATTGCATGTATCAGAAACGCCAGAGGGCCAAATCCTACATTACTGGGGAAATTACAATCCATGTCTAATTATTATATTTTTCCTTTGTGCCTATGAGTGCATAAATTAATGTGATCCTGCTCCGTCGGAATCTGTAATTAATGACAACCGACACCTGATTCGTTACACCTTTGTGTTCCGGTCTGGCGACTCTGAGGCAAAGGGCACAGCGTTGACAAGATTGAAAATAACCGCGCCGAATCTGTCAGTTTCACAGCGGCCACAAAACACAGAGGTACGGCTTTAGGCATTGCGATTGTTATGTATGTTATGTACGAGTCCACTTGTTAGGCGATTAATAAACTATCTATTCACTTCAAGGCAGTGTGAGGTAGCATATGTTGAAGATGGTCCTAAAGCTGGACATTACAGTTCTGGAGAAACACACTTAATCTATAGATAATCTTGACCACGCAATTGACATCCTCGTGCACTGATTAGCTAACAGACACTATATTGATATTCGAAGCACGACCCCACTGCTTCGAGAATCACGTTGCCTAAATGAAAGTGCCATTTCTATGTGCCAGTGTGATCAAATAGCCTACAGCGTGCAAATGAATAAATGTTTTTGTGGATTATTGTATACAGGTGCTTTGGTGTGGTCTGTACTGGAATGATTGCCATTCCAATGAATGTCAATCAATCACCGACGTCCGTGTTGCGTTCAGACTCGGTCTAAACTGAATATCCACAGGAGGCGTATCTAAAATTGACATCCATAATTGCAATTAACAATCACGTGTTTGTTCAGGATAGTATTTTAAAGGGTATAGAACAGCACGTTAAAGAAGAGGGTTCACGTTCTTTTCTCTAAACCAGCAAACCCAACCTGGCAGTAATATATAATAAAGTAAACTATACTATAGCACGTCGCCAAAGCACAAAGACTACAGCCAAATAAGTGCCAGTTTGAGGAAAGTTTCTGTTCAGATACGCACACATTATGTGATCTATTTGAAATGATATATAGTTACAGATTATTCTTAACCCTGCGCCATTCAAAAAAGAAACTGTACATGCATTACTGTACTAAATTACAGTGTACATTTTTAATTAAACAACAGAGCTGTCAATGGTAGCTCGCTGAATGCTTCATTCAATTTAACAGTACTTCAGCGATTCTGTACTGAACTTTGCAATTGTTTACTTCCGGCTTAAACTTGGAAAAAGAGCCTATAAGCATCAATGATGACATTTGTTTTGATCCACAGCAAAGACATGTGTATTAGTTTGGTGGCAGTGCATTTTAGAAAAACACTTTAGAATAATTTGTTCTTAAGTTGCATAATATACATTTTGGTAAGACAGACAAAAAGCAACAACATAGTCAAGAGAAGAAAATAAAATGTTTGTAACGGTTACTGGAAAACTTGTTAGGGGTTCAGGAGTAAAACTACATATGTTTTCATTAGTATATTATTGTAGCTGAACATATGTGTTGGTTAGGTCAACAGCTAGTTTTGATACTTAGGTAAATTTGAAAAATGATAATAACACACCATACACTTATATTGTGTTAACAGAGAACGTGCACTTGCAATTTGACCAGTGCAAGTCACAAAAAACACATGTTCACCGTTCATTCAGAATATAACTCAATAAAATTATATCCATAAGAACATCCATAAGAAAATGTGTCCACGCCGTGTATTTTTAACATACATGTACTTATCTGTAGCATATATCTAAAACACACATCATGTTATGTTATGTTTCATATAGAACAGACATGGTCTCCATCACCAGTGGCTTATATAGCTGGAGGAAACTCAAGCAACCATACAGGAGAAAGTCAACAGGTCAGCAGCACATAATGACAATAAAGCAAAGTAATCGTCTCACCATTAGCCTTGATAAGTCACACTATCGTTGTAAAGCACCGGTCCCGGTGAGCCGCCTCACGTCCGCATGCAGCCCTGGGGCCCCCCCGGTGCCCACGCAGAGGCTCAGCCTTTCAAACCGGTTACCGTCGGGTCATCCTCTAGATGTTCCCGTGCGGAGCCGAAGGGCTGCGGAAACCGCCCGAAGCAGCAGCCCGATCCATCTGTAGAGGAAAGCGGACGAGTGAAACAGAGCAGAAGCCGCTCCGGAGCGAACGATGGTTTTATCCTTAATAGAAGAGACACTAGTAATTACTAGAAATGAGTGCAGCTACACACACGAACACACACACGCACGCACGCACGCACACACGTGCGGCAGCCCGGCCGTGCGTGGTTAAACGTGACGTCAGAGTTCAACCGGAGACTTTTTCTATATCCACCGGTCCTCAAGTATATCTACGCAGGTCAGTTTAAAGCGTATTGCGGTCGAATAACACCTTATGTCCCTAAGACACATTACACGCGTTCAAATATATAATGAAACAATATTGAATCTCATGTCAAACTCGCATATGGTCTAATAATAGCCCACCACCATCTTATTAATAGTGCGGGAATAAAAGTAGCTATAGTAATTTATAGGAATTCCTAATTATAAGGATGTCATTGAAAATATGTGAGATATGGGATATGCGTTCCTAGCCTATACGTCCCTATAGGTTGTCATATGTGGTTATATGCCATACTTGTAATACCACGCAAATACTAGGCTATAGCCTGTTATAGCAGCACCCGTGTACCTGATTTGACGATAGCAGCCGGTGGTGGTGCGGACACGCTCCTGTGTGTCCTATCATCTGGGGGATTTGACGCACACATGCGCCGCCGCCATAATAACCCGCATCCGGGGGGGAAATCCACTGGTCAAGGGTATGCAGTAATCCCATATACGAGGCAATACTCCAACCCGAAACAGCCAAATAGGCTACCCTCTGATATGAGTGCTCCCAGCGATACGATTAGAAATCGCAACAAAAAAAATGAATGAAAAAAACGAAATCAATGTAGTTTAATTCTCCGTGTAACGTTTGGTTTTGCTCTCCGGACTGCAGAGGTGCATATGGTTCCCTCATAGAGATGGTTCCTGTGGTGCTGCGCTCCCCCAGGGCTCACCAGCTCAGCCTGAGCGGTGATGTGACCAGACGCACCGGGTTCTACCCATCCCATAGAGCAAACGAGAGACGCGCACTGGGCCCACGGGTTCCCCCACTACTGTAGGGAAGTGCACAAATTGACCATTTAAAGATCCCCGGACAACCTAAGGCTCTCTGGGGGGTTTTCTCTCAGTGTATTTGTACTCTTTTTTTGCCCTTTCACTGGTTGCAAAACGTATCATTAATCTGATCATTGTGGTCGACAGGTATTTGTCAGTGCCAGTCATGAATGCTCACTCCCCACTTGATGCCTGAGTTTAATTTCTGTCCACCTTTCCTTCTATAGCAGGGATGTTTCCATGTGAGAAAAATGTCAAATACAAAATAATGGTACAGTGGGAAAATCTATGTCTTCCTACAATGTGTCTGTCTGTTTTTGTCTCTCCTCAGCCACTCAGAAAGCAGTGAAAATAAGTGAATGCCTCACTTTTATAGAGGAACCCCAAATTGAGGCCTGCATGTCAGCGTGTACTTTTTTCCGGGCTTCTTGCAGTGCAGAGTGTCTTTGTCTAAGCTCGCCGTCCATTGTATTGTGTCTGTGAATATACATGCCGTGTTGCTGTCCACTAGCCAATACCAATACCAAGGCTAGTGAGTTAATGCACTCTTTAAATGCTCAGTGGTGTCTGGCTGAATACGTATTGGCCATATTGATGCAGCAATTACCTTGAGACACCCAAAAATGTAAAAAAAAACACACAGCCCATATATTTACATATCCTTTATACCAGAGAGAGTCATAGCTATCAACAGAAGCCGATGGTTGTTTGTAAAATCCTCTGAACAGGGGACTGGTTATGGCATACAACTATCAAACGTTTGCCCTATTCTGGAGTGTGACCATACTTTTACTTGCAAATCATATTTCCACAAACAACCTCATTGGTCCAGAGGGGACACGCCTACTCCTAAATAGGCAGTGCAAACAACATTCAAGTCAAGTTCACTTAGTATGTTTCCTGTGTACCAGTGTATGCTTTTATTTTAGCTGAGATGATTAAGGACTGTTCAGTAAATCATCATTCATATGAACAGGATGATAATGAAATCCTAATATGTAGCTAATTACAGTCACAACATTACCCACTCGTTAAGAGTGGACATGTCAAATCAAAAATAATGTGTTGCCCTGGAATATTCTAATCATTTTCTGAGGGTTTTCCGATTCCATTTCCATTTCCAAGTACCACTACTGCTCTAGAGAAAACAGAGAGGTTGCCGATCCAGTTGTTGCAGTGTTTTAGAGCATAACTAACCAAGCAGTATTAACGCCTGCAACTGGGTTTCCATGCCAACAGAGCTGCCACCCCCAGACTGTTCAGTTTAATAGGGAAATTTGGGATTTGAAAAATCCTCTTGTTTTTTCGTGAACGACTGAGAGGCGGGGTCAAGCTGTGTACGCAGGGATTTTTGAAATCGGTAAAAGTCACAAATTGTCAGTACCAGACGACTGTTTCAGTTGTACAATGGCAATAATTGAATACCTCGTATTACAGTAAGGTGCTCAAATCCAAAACCGAAGAATCACGATGATGCCTCTATGAAGTCAGTCCTAGTCAAGTGCCAGAATTCAAAACATAGCTAATCATATTAATGAAACACATTTCATCATTCATTGGTGTACGTACACCGTGGCCCGTACCGGTCATTGGTGTATGTAATATATGCTATTATAATGGATTCATTGAGGTTATTTATTAGGTAGCAATTCATTCCGGGCATCTTTGTCAGACCACATGTTCTAGAAAAAGCTGACATTTTCCACTTGGCAGAAAACGCTACACCGGATGACGACCATATTGGTTGGGAGCAGGCCGAGCCTCTGCCTCAGGACGGGAGAATGGAGTGGGAGTGAGGAGCAGGGAGTGGGGAGTGGGAGTGAGGATACAGGAGCAGGGAGTGGGAGTGGGGAGCAGGGAATGGGAGTGAGGAGCAGGGAGTGGGAGTGGGGAGCAGGGAGTGGGAGCAGGGAGTGGGAGTGGGAGCAGGGAGTGGGAGTGAGGAGCAGGAAGTGGGAGTGGGGAGCAGGGAGTGGGAGCAGGGAGTGGGGAGTGGGGAGCAGGGAGCAGGGAGTGGGAGTGGGATTGGGGAGTGGGGAGTGAGAGTGAGGAGCAGGGAGTGGGGAGTGGGAGTGAGGATACAGGAGCAGGGAGTGGGAGTGGGGAGCAGGGAGTGGGAGTGAGGAGCAGGAAGTGGGAGTGGGGAGCAGGGAGTGAGAGCAGGGAGTGGGGAGTGGGGAGCAGGGAGCAGGGAGTGGGAGTGGGGAGTGGGAGTGGGGAGTGGGAGTGAGGAGCAGGGAGTGGGGAGTGGGGAGTGGGAGTGAGGATACAGGAGCAGGGAGTGGGAGTGGGGAGCAGGGAGTGGGAGTGAGGAGCAGGGAGTGGGGAGCAGGGAGTGGGAGTGAGGAGCAGGGAGTGGGAGTGAGGAGCAGGGAGTGGGAGTGGGGAGCAGGAAGTGGGAGTGGGGAGTGGGAGTGAGGAGCAGGAAGTGGGAGTGGGGAGCAGGGAGTGGGAGCAGGGAGTGGGGAGCAGGGAGTGGGAGTGGGGAGTGGGAGTGAGGAGCAGGGAGTGGGGAGTGGGAGTAGGGAGCAGGGAGTGGGAGCAGGGAGTGGGAGTGGGGAGTGGGAGTGAGGAGCAGGGAGTGGGAGTGGGGAGTGGGAGTGGGAGTGGGGAGTGGGAGTGAGGAGCAGGGAGTGGGAGTGGGGAGTGGGAGTGGGGAGCAGGAGTGCAGGAAGTGGGAGTGGGGAGTGGGAGTGAGGAGCAGGGAGTGGGGAGCAGGGAGTGGGAGTGGGGAGCAGGGAGTGGGAGCAGGGAGTGGGAGTGGGGAGTGGGAGTGAGGAGCAGGGAGTGGGAGTGGGGAGTGGGGAGTGGGAGTGGGGAGCAGGAGTGGGAGTGGGGAGCAGGAGTGGGAGTGGGGAGCAGGAAGTGGGAGTGAGGAGCAGGGAGTGGGGAGTGGGAGTGGGGAGCAGGAGTGGGAGTGGGGAGCAGGAAGTGGGAGTGGGGAGTGGGAGTGGGAGCAGGAGTGGGGAGCAGGGAGTGGGAGTGGGGAGTGGGAGTGAGGAGCAGGGAGTGGGGAGTGGGAGTAGGGAGCAGGGAGTGGGAGCAGGGGTGGGAGTGGGGAGTGGGAGTGAGGAGCAGGGAGTGGGAGTGGGGAGTGGGAGTGGGGAGCAGGAGTGGGAGTGGGGAGCAGGAAGTGGGAGTGGGGAGTGGGAGTGAGGAGCAGGGAGTGGGGAGCAGGGAGTGGGAGTGGGGAGCAGGGAGTGGGAGCAGGGAGTGGGAGTGGGGAGTGGGAGTGAGGAGCAGGGAGTGGGAGTGGGGAGTGGGGAGTGGGAGTGGGGAGCAGGAGTGGGAGTGGGGAGCAGGAGTGGGAGTGGGGAGCAGGAAGTGGGAGTGAGGAGCAGGGAGTGGGGAGTGGGAGTGGGGAGCAGGAGTGGGAGTGGGGAGCAGGAAGTGGGAGTGGGGAGTGGGAGTGAGGAGCGGGAGTGGGGAGCAGGGAGTGGGAGTGGGAAACAGGAGCAGGAAATGGTGACCCTGGTTAAGTTAGTTCAGAGGGGCAAAACAAGCCACCCCCTCCGTCAGCACTCAGACAGCCGTTCTGGATTGGCATCCCTTTATCCCCACAACAGTGTGACTGACAGCATTGTTGGAGATAGCAAGTGCCTGGCGGCTGTCAGATGGGATTTCGGGCCTTGTTAAATATTTGTCAGCAATTCCCTGAGCTGGCTGTCGAAACTAATCACTGTTGGGCGAGAACGTGTGTTATCCTCATGTTGCAATACAGAAAGTAACAGGCCGTTGAATCACCCCTGGTCAAGATTAACCAATTCTCCAGTTGCCAGAGAGACGCAGATCCAGGGCTAGACCCAATTATAGTCCCGGCCTAGCCAGGGCCCAAAACCAGGGCTAGACCCAATTATAGTCCCGGCCTAGCCAGGGCCCAGAACCAGGGTTAGACCCAATTATAGTCCCGGCCTAGCCAGGGCCCAGAACCAGGGCTAGACCCAATTATAGTCCCGGCCTAGCCAGGGCCCAGATCCAGGGCTAGACCCAATTATAGTCCCGGCCTAGCCAGGGCCCAGGACCAGGGCTAGACCCAATTATAGTCCCGGCCTAGCCAGGGCCCAGATCCAGGGCTAGACCCAATTATAGTCCCGGCCTTGCCAGGGCCCAAATCCAGGTGTATTTTTTTCCTTGCCAATTCCTGTGGTCTGTTGGCAAAACCACCCAACAAGATCTGCAAACAAGTCTGAACCTATTACCTATGGCCTAGGGCGGTCCACAGGTCCAGGTGGGATGAGAGCCATAGTACCAAGTATCTTAAAGACCCAGTTCAAACTTTATAAAGTATACATGTAAAAACAAACTAATGGTTTATATGTATCATCTCTTATTGTTTATTCTGGTTTCTGAGTTACAGGGCGAACTTCTGCGATGTTCAAACCTGAAACAAATATAGATGCTTTCATGCAAAGTGGATTTGTTTTGGATTTGAGTGCACAGAACAGTGCACAACTCCATACATTTTTAATGTGCACGATCGCTGGGAAGTGAACCCCGAACCCTGGTCTGCCGTTGCCACACTCACCGGCTGAGCTATATCTGGATGTCAACAGCGAAGTACCGCTGTGTTTACATCACGGACCGACCAGGCCATCTAGATGTGAAAATATTACGAAAAGTACCCTTAATGGGTCACGCCGGTGCTCGTGCTCACATCACTCAAGCCCTTACTTCACACGAACCCAAATGCATGTCAGTATTACGCCACAGCTCAGTGAACATAGCCCTATATAGGTCAGGCGTTTGAATTATGCATATCAGCCACGCTTCTTAGATACAATATTTCCAGCTACGCATTGTGTCATCTTCTTAGTTGCACAGTCGGATCTGTTGCTGTTCATATTCCTGGTCGTTTATGCTCTCGATGGGATCGGGAGGAGAACGCGGCGTGTAATTTTGCCGTTCAGCTTAAGACAAAACGCGAGCTTTGTCGGGTTTCTCACTGACTCAGAGATTGTTTCTACTCAGCAATTTGCCATATAAAAGGCATCTCCTCAAGCAATGTTTGAGAGGAGGGGTAACTAAGTAACCAGTTTCTTGGACTAATGACGATGTCGACTTAAACAATCTGTCGTACTTCTTTGTGTTAGGGTGTGTGTGTCTGTGTGTGTATGCGTGTATGCGTGTACATCTGTGCGCGCCTCTGACGTCTTGTGCCGAGAGACGATTTTACAATAGACATGTACGATGAACTAATGATGTCACCGGCAGCGGCGGGGGCAGAGGAGGATTTGAAGAGCAGTGGGTGGCGTAAGACCTGGAGATGACTGACATGGAATGAGTCACTTGTCTGTTTATATTCTCGCTAGCGAGTTGTTGTGCGACCGTGGCGACGCTCGCTGCCGCAGAAAGACCGCATTAGTGATAACAGAGGATTGTGAAGGGCCGGGTTTGAGGTAGAAACAGAAAAACAACATACTGTCGTTTGAGCAGTTGAGAGTGAAGAACCTACAGAACGATGGCACACTAAAAGAGGAAGGTTAACTCGGTAGTCATAGCAACACATCTCACAGAAACGCACTGGCCCTACCCTGGCAATGGCTAGGTGAGCTGGTTAATCTTTATGCCACTGAGCCAATCTGAATTTGCCCATTTTCTTGTATTTGGCTTTAGGAGTACAATTAGCAGGTGTATTAAAAATCACTGGGCAAATTTCTGATCCCAGTATGTAACTGGAATTCTTTTAAAGCGTCAGATGAAAACATAATTTTTACGTAATGGGATTTGGATCTGGGAGAGGTCTTTGCTCATCTCCTAGAGGCCAAAAAGAGGCAAAATGGCCATAGGTCCTACAACGAACACACTGTATTTCCTCTGACCGCAGACCCTTCCATGTGGGCACGGTCGATGGTGCTTCGGCTTGTCATCTTTCCCAATTCTCTCTGGGGCGCGATACTCCGGCTGTCGACTTGCACAGGCATATGAAAATTTGGTTTAAATACGTATGAGTCATAAGTACCGACTGTTTCAAAAACCTATACATTTGACCAACTCAGAACATTGGGTAATGTCAATGTTTAACGGAATTTGTGTATTAAATTGTTTAAGTTGAAACGAGTACAGCTGGTTTTAATAAATCACTCTTTGACAGTTGGGAATTTGAACCAGGAGTGCCTAATCCAGCAGTGACAACACAGGTCGCACAAAACAGCAAAAAATCTGCATCACCGTTCAAGTGTCAACGCTCTGATAACCGTGCGTGGTTTTATTTAATCATGTAATGCTTTAAAGCGAGGAACGGGCCAACACTGCTGGGAGCAGTCCTTTATATAATTAACACAACTGAAGTGCTCTGCTGAGATGTTGGGGAGGATACTGTGTGTGGTGTGTCTGTAGGGCTATGTGTTCTAGTTCATCAATTTGAATCTATAGTAATGTTTGTACATTTTACAAATGTCTGAAAAATATGACAAGCTCAGCCTAAAAGTGTTTTAAAAAATACATTACTTTGACGTGTATTGGTTTTAAATGCTGGAGGCTTGTGGTAGCCCAAAATCTTACTAAGACACTGGTTTTACCCTCATATTGTGCTTATATAAACCAGTCGATAAATTACAGCCTCAAGTTTCTTTTGAGTATAAAACTAGCAGTTTGTCACATTCTTCTTCGCAGGACCTCTCATGCTCCATCAGGTTGACCGGGAGTCGGGAGAGATGGCTTACTCAACACCCCACACGCTTCATCCCAGTCAGAGGATTTTACACAGATATACTTAAACATATATACATATTTCCAGAGCTAGGAACTCGTGACCAAGCAGCTCTTAGCAAAGAGGTTGCCAACACACCTACAACACAATA
The DNA here is from genome assembly GCA_029465975.1 of Dallia pectoralis. Taxonomy (NCBI): domain Eukaryota; kingdom Metazoa; phylum Chordata; class Actinopteri; order Esociformes; family Umbridae; genus Dallia; species Dallia pectoralis. The sequence continues at coordinate 2,879,250 of CM055764.1, read as the reverse complement.
CTGTTGTAATTTTCACCCTCCAAATGACAATTCAATAATTGACACATTTTAGTCTTTAGTCTAAAACACCAGGAGAAAGCTCATAACTTGACTAGCGCAGATCAAGAAGGAGTACCCAAGTTCCTTATGTTTTATGAACCGTTGTTTTAGCAGGACGTCAAGCTTGTTAGGTTAGCAGGTCTGGACTCCAACTGACAAATAAGCTGTGATGATAGATTCATACACTAGTGAAATGAGTATAGGGTATTTCAGTGTAACACGTAAAAAGTAACATTTTTTCATTGGAAAAATAGATCTTATTTGATGTTATAGTGCATTCATGTACTATGCAACAGCGATATCATGTGGTAGACTGTGATATAACAAAACTTTAAAGTTGTTGACATTTGATTTGTTATTCATATATCACATGCATGAACGCATTGGAACAACTTGTCATTTTTGCAATGACACTCAAATTAAAATACTCAGTTCATAAAAAGTTTATATTATTACTAAGAGATCTGGGTAGAAAATACAATGTGTTATTATACAGTGAATGAGCAGATAAATAATCGTGAAAGTAAAAAATGTTGCAGGGGAGACCGGGGACAGTTGTAACAAGGGATGCCTGTACCATCTTTAATACGTACTGTTACAACAACCAGTTACATTATATTATTACACTGTAACATTGGGTTGATTCCCTCGATTACTGTATTAGCTACAGCATGAGTACATATTTAATTACGCTGTAATAAGGACAGCTTAAAATAAAGTGTCACCAAAATATATATTTACTAAATATTTATGCCTAAGGATTTAGAATGGGATGTTATACAAGCTCCTGTAAGTGTGTTGTCTGTGTGTCCCAATACTTTTGTCCATATAAATCAGCCATAGACTGCCATCTAGTGTCTTTAAAAAGTACTACACAAGTCAATTTAATGAAGGAAATTCATCACTTGAAATACATTGAGTAATATAGTTCAGCCACCCAGCTCACTGTTAGGATATATTGATAGTGCTTAAATTATGTTTAGTTAATGATAACCAAATATGTATTTGCTGTATTTATTGCCAAAAATGTCTCATGAATGCAAATTTCAAAGAAAAAAAAATACATAAAATATAGTTAATCAATTTCTGTTGGTCTGGGCCACATTTGTAAGAGCATATGTGTATTTCAAGTGGGATGCAAATAGCTGTTGATCGGTATTGCTACATTTCAAATATTTTATTTACATTCTAAAAAATAGGACTAATTGTACTTGTTTCAATTGACTGAACAAGACGGGCCCTCGTGGATATAAAATGCCGTATCTGACATGTAATTCTGGGTCCAAGCCTGTACCAAAAGTAATTAGGCTATTCTTTATAATTGAAACACATGCTGCCTGACAACCGAACATACTGTGCCCAGTTCATAATCGCTCAGATAATTGCCTTGAAACATCAAATAAACTGTACCAAAACTCATTTCACACAAATAACAACAGATTATAGAAATTGTGTATAACAGTCCATGTGGAGAGAGAACTGGGGACAAAGAGTTAATTGGTAATTGGAGGCAAATTAAAAATAATTACATTATCATGGATAACAAAGAAGAGTGACATGCTATAATGAAAATGTTTTGCTTCCTCGCTGCAGTGCTATAGAATGGTAGGACGATAATAACACCAGCAAATGAAAGTAATAAATATTATTTGTCATGAGCAACACGCATCCAATAAGTGCCATCAAAGGGAACCCGAACACAGCATTTTTACATCAAAGGGCGTGACTGTAATCTGGGCGTTAGGCGAGACTTCACTCGAGGCAAATTGCACACACCACAAAGTCGACTATCAAAAATCTTCTGGGGAACACGCTACATGGCATGAGGCACTCTGAACAAAACCTACTCCACCTGCAATCGATTTGTTTGCTCTGTGATGTAAGCAACCGGAAGTTATTTGGATTTGTGTCACAAATTCCACTGCCTACAGGCTGCTGCAAGCTCGAGGCAAGTACCAATTACTCTGTCCAAGACGCATGTTGTCTGGGATTAACCACTCGTCATCATAATTACCTAGATATGACCAATTAATGAAGAACATTTGAAGATTTATACGACTAATACAACATTTCCTTCATTTCAACACGGCTCGCAGACTGCCTCTGGGGGACTAGGGCAAATCCCATGTGAATCCCTTTAATCCCAGACACACAGGTATTACACAAAATAACGGCCTCACAAATAATAGCACGTTTGAGTTTAAGCAGTAGTTTTATTCAGATGTCTCTCAAGCACATCTAAGCATCATCTTCCAACATGTGTTAAAGAGACATGAACATAAAATATGTACTAACAAAAAGAGACAAACTGCATCGGTCCAGTGGAAAAATAAATCAGAGAAGTGAGGTGAATTCTTGTTACTTTGTTTCAACAAGGTAATGGGCACCCAAACCCTCCATCCCTCCAATATCTACAGGAGAACAAATGAAAGACATAAAAATATGTCAAGACAAGAAAAACAACTGAACAGATACCAACACACGGCCTCTATGAATGTACAACCACAGTGATTCAAGATAAAGAATTCACCTTTCAGGCGTAAGTGAGTAATGAAGGCAAGTATAGCTTGGATGTACGAGTCCTCAACAACAGCCCCTAGAGTATTCAATTTAAATAAAAAATGTGTTCATAACAGTGATATCAAATAGTAGCTATAAAATGGCATGAATTTACTGCTTGTAAATCTGATGAAGTAACTATATAAGCAAATGGAAAAAGGTGTATTTATCAGATGTTGGTGGACAAATCTTTTGAAATTGGGACTCACTGTGTTCACTGTTTTGGAATTGTTTCACGTCATCTTCCCAAACACTCCTTTTGCCCAGCAGGGGCCCATGTCTCACTGTCAGTGTGCGTTGTGCGTCTGGAAAAGGACAAGGAAGATCATGGAATCCGGGAAGAGGAAATTAATCTGTTGTGGCCAAAGATTCTCTGACCAGAACAGGAGCAACTGATGCAGCATTACAAGAGAAGAATTTGATCGTTTGAATGAACAAGCAACACGTTCCGATGTCAACAAAATTGCATTTTGTTAGAAGGCCTGATTTGAAAGAAATGTCTTTCTTGTTTATCAGTACAACTCACATGGTCCAAGGAGATATCCTGCACTATTCAAAGTCCAACCTCTCTTTTCTTGGCCCTGAAGAAAACAAACAAATGTTAAGACAATAGTAGACCATAAATCAAAACTTAAAGTGGTTGGATTTCTGATCTTAAAAGTAATGTCAAATTAATTTACGCTTACCAATAAAGACATTCCACTGCATTCAGAGAGTTGTCCAAAGATAATAAGGACACACATTACAGTATATCTTCTCTGCATCTGTTTATAGAAACCGAAACATCACATAAAGCGTAATTGTTAAAAGATTATTACAAAGCTGGTTGCCAATACTCCTCAACAACTTGGTTGTTCAAATCCAAATATGTTGGACTTTTTTGAATGGATGACCAACTCTAAAATGGCCTTTTGTCAAACTAGGAAATCATTTGTTCGATATATGAGTTTCCAACATCCTACAACAAGCATAGTGCTTTGCATCCAACTCGCCCTCGTTTTATTTCACAGACACTTGTTTTATTGTTTGTTTCCCACAGCAGTTTCCCCAATCACTGTGCTTATTTTAGTTCCTTCTTCTCCAGTGTGATTAGGAGCACTGCCTTTAAGAGCGTGCTCCTGTTCTCAGCTCGTTACCTGTATGAACGACACTTTGGAGCCAGAAACCGTGCTGAATGACCGGAGATCAAATACTTCAACGAGTAAAATGCAAATCAATTCATAACCTTTTTGAAATGCGTTATTCTGGATTTGTTTGTTGTTATTCTGTCTCTCACTGTTCAAATAAATCTACCATTAAAATTATAGACTGATCATGTCTTTGTCAGCGGGCAAACGTACAAAATCAGCAGGGGATCAAATACTTTCTTCTTTAACTGCATATATTTATTTTCATGCAGATATGTTCTAATATCACCAGTGAATAATAGTTACATGAAGCAAAATTGTTGCTAAGACAATGGAAAATAACTACAGTTGCTTGTTATTCCTTTGTGGTTAGTTCTTCAAATGTGAAAAAGAACAATAGCTATGGGATCAGTAGAGTCAATCCCACTCCATCCTAATGATTGTCATTGCTTTTAAAAGCATGTAATTATCTGAAAAAACATCACTGAGGGGAGAGTTGGGAAACTTGCTGTGCCTTGTTAGTAAATGTACAGAATACATTGGCAATTGGTTGGCAAATGGTTTTCACAGTCTGACAGGTCAGAAACAGGAAACATCTGCACAATGATTTTGATAAGTTTCAGAGTCTGGAGTTGTGTCTTTTAAGCAGACAAGCATTGAAATTAGTTAAAGTAAAACTGTGTGGAAAAACTAGGTAATATCTGATTATAGTAAAAAAAAATATATATATGGCTTTTCAACAAAAATCTAATTCAATAATCCTATACAAATCTTATATAAATTCCAGTGGAAAAACAATAAATACACCTGGCAATGTCCAAGACCAATGTGCAATGTCCAATAAATAATCAATACATTTTACATAACAGGACAATGACAACCTGATTTTATATTTAAATCAACCCTTTTAAAATCACCATTGTGTGAGCTTTGTCCAGATTTGTCATTCACAGAGAGATATTTTCTTTCAACCAAGTTATATAAAATGTTATATAAAAAAATTATAATTAATGATTATATTTCTTTGCATTTAAATCCATAAAAAAGCGTAATGCTACCAATAATGGCCTTGACAACAAATGTGGAAATAACTGTTATAATTAGGAAATTAGTGCTAAAGACAAAATGCTAAACTGCTGAATAAACTAGAAATCACTAAAGAAATTGTTCAATTAACCACACATATACAAACATATGTGCACAGAAAATAACATACCTTTCAGTTGAAATATTGTTCGAGGAAAATATGAAATAAGTTCTTTGATTCTTGACAGATCTCCCAACTACGTGTGTGAATATTCTGATGATCAATAAGGTATATAAACCTGTCCTACAAGAGCATCTGCCTCAGTGCTTTTCGAGTGCACAATTGAGTGCATATTTTTATCTAATGTCCCTAGAGCACTGCCTATCTATCATAATTGCACATAATTAACCATAATTGGTGCTGCTGTCATGTGTGTTACTGAAACAGACACTGAAAGAACAACGAGGATGAAGAGAGACAAATTCAATTAGAAAAACCAACCAAAATAACATTTCACGGATATTTTCATTTTAGTTTACGCGCACTCAACATTAAATTACGTTAAACATTTTTTGTGTTCATCTAGCGAAGTGGGTCGTCACTTCTTCAGTGACCAATAACTTCTTTAATGAAAAGATCGTCACCAAACAATTAGCAGACTACACCTTCAATTGGAATAGTTCTCAAAAACTGCCCTGACCTGGTGACCCTGGAATTTGTGGTCACTTGAAACGTTTACTAGAAATTAGTTTGAAACCGACCAATTTTCCACCAGACCCGGTTTCCACTAAAATACTTTTTTCTCTGAGACTGTATTTGTTAGTGCCTGTGTAAGCAGCTTTCCAGATAGTCAAAAGTCACCTATTACATAATAGGCTACGCCCATTAGCATTGTGACTCTGGTGTATCTAATCAACTTCACAATTATCGTATAACCAACGACATGCTATCCATTGGCATTATAGCGCTAACACCAGTTAGGCTGATTACTGAAAACACAACAAAAACATTTCTGACATTCAACTGAACTGAAAATATTAATATTTCAGAAAGCGGTGAGTGACTTAATTGAAATTGTAAGTTTGATATAGTGTTAACCAAAGTCTTCAATTTTGACAAGAAAAATTTCTCTATATTCGTTCTCTTGTTCCGACTAATTTATTTTGATTTGACCCGTGTAATTGAGTCTGCTATTTTCATTTCCCAGACATACTGTCCAGGGCACAAATGGAAAATCAGGCGAAAAAAAATTGCTTTGGCAAAAATATAAACAGTGGTTACAAGTTGAAGCAGACGGACAGCGATGGACAGAGATTTGACACAATCGTTACTCGATGGACCATGAGTGCAGACACCCAGACACCTAAGTGGTAACACTGTGAAATCGCATCATCTTCGGGCATCACACTTCCTCCACCAGCTTGTTTTTGTCTTCCCACAGCGTCACCCCGGTGTCGTCACTTCCTCAGGTATACGGCGCACTTGTTCACACGGGCTTCCACGTGATTCATCTATGTGATTCATCTACATGATTCATCCATATGATTCATCCACATGAATCAAAACTCATCAGACCAGACAACCTTTATCCTAGGTTAATTTTGAATGCATGCATGCTCCTTTTAGGCACTTCTGCTTCTGGACAGGCGTCATTATGGGCACTCTGACTGGACTGCAGCAAGGCAGACCTGTAAAAAGCAGGGTGTGATGCACAGTGTGTTGTGACACATTCTGTCAGTAGGTACTCACTACTGCCGGGAGCACCCACAAGCTGACCGGCAGCACCCCACAAGCTGACCGGCAGCACCCCACAAGCTGACCGGCAGCACCCCACAAGCTGACCGGGAGCACCCCACAAGCTGACCGACAGCACCCCACAAGCTGACCGGGAGCACCCCACAAGCTGACCGGCAGCACCCCACAAGCTGACCGGGAGCACCCCACAAGCTGACCGACAGCACCCCACAAGCTGACCGGGAGCACCCCACAAGCTGACCGGCAGCACCCCACAAGCTGACCGGCAGCACCCCACAAGCTGACCGGGAGCACCCCACCAGCCTTGCTGTTTCAGAGATGCCCCGACCTGTCGTCTGGCCATAACAATGTGGCCCTTGGCAAACTTGCTCAAGTCTTTACACCTGCCCAATTCTCCTGCATCCAACACGTTGACTAGAAGAATTGATTATAAGTCTAACAAGCTTGCTTGCTTTTCTACTCTACTCTGATCTTGACATGTGCTCATGTTTGGAGATCATCAACATTATTTGCTTCAATAATGGTCATAATGTTTTGGCAATAACAAGTTATTCAAATTATAAATACTACAAGGAATATGAATATAGTTAAACTGCTGTGAACAACACCATTTGCTTGTTACACAGCATTCAACACATTGACCACTGGCTGTGCCAATACGGGGTAGGTAAAAAAACCTGCAGACACTCTCGTCATAAAACAGTGGTGCAATTGCACAAAAGATGTATGACCAGTCAAAACATATCTCAAAACTGTCCTGGCTAAAATATTGGAGTCACTTATAAATATACTGCTACTGTTTTTACTGAAAAATGTGGTGAAATGAAGCTCCTTGTTCTCCATATAATTTTCATCAAACAGGCAGAATGCTTACAGCGATTGTGCATAAGCTGGCAAACAACAGGGGCAAATGAAGGTCACTCAATATGGGGTATTTAAAAAAACAACTTTGAGTAGAGTGAAAACGTGTTGGTTCCTCTTATTTGCTCAACCGTAACATTTCATTTGCATGTGCTATTTGTATCTGTGTAACCGCCCTGTTTTTTCTATGTATTGCCTCACCATCTGTGTCTATCAGTTCCTTCAGTTTCTTCTTTCAGTTACGTCTTGTTACATTTCAGGTAAGAAAATAAAATTACATTTTGAAGTTGTACTTCAAGTTTAGAAATAGGCAATTATATCACAAATAGTTGTTTGTACCTTTGTTTTGAACAGGTCTTACATTAAGCGTATTTGCACCGTTAAAGAGCTATTCAAAGATTTATAAATAATTGATCACTTGGTAATGTGTTATGTTGGGTTGTATCACCTATCAGGTGTATATTTTCCTTCTATGTTTTTTATTGTATGTTTTATGGAGTCAAGTTAGAAGAGGACAGTTTGAGTTTATATTAATGTCTGGGATGAAATAGCATAAAAACTTGAAACTTGTTTAACTTTAAACTTGATTTATTTTTCAGATTGAGGATGGTTGCTCGTGGATGTCTTAACCTCATCAAATATATACTATTCTTATTCAATTTCCTCTTTTGTGTGAGTTCCACCATTCTCTTGTTCTGGCTGTTATTTCTATTGTTGCGATTTATCGAAACAGTCGCACGTTAAACATTTTTAAGCTTTTACCTGAGTTTTTTTAATCAAAATAAATGTTTTTGATATTTGCAGGTCGACCTGTCTAATCTCTGTCTAAATAGCAATTGGTTAACTCATTCCTCAGTTGGGTGATGTGTTTATTGTGTAATGTAATAAAGTTCCGCCCTACCAATAGATTATAGGGGCCGTGCTGCTGTCATTTGGGATATGGATCGTCCTTGATGAGACAAGCTTCTTCAGTGAGTTTTCATACTTAATTACTCGTTACTCGTTAAGCATGTGATATATCATCTAATGTTTCCACATTAAAACAGGTTGGAAAAAAACATACTTGTTTTTTAAGGAAAATTAACAGTTTCCTTTTCAGTTAATCTCAATCTTTGTCATTTCTTTTCACAGTTCCTGACCCGGCTATTATACCTTTCTCTATGCTGTCCTATGCCCTGATGATTGGTGGAAGTGTTACATTATTCATTGGCTTCTTTGGGTGTCTGGGCGCACTAAAGGAGGTGAAATGCATGCTGGGCATGGTAAGACATATATAAGGAAACATCGATGACAGCAATTTATTTGTAAACATTTTTATTTGTAAAGAAAAAATCATATCCATGTATTTTTATATAATTGCCTAAAAATAATTTCATCAAAAACTTTCAATTCACTTAGTAAGTACAGGGTCTTTCAATATTATTCAGGCCCTTATCAAATTCTTTATTTTTACAAAATATTGGTACACTGAAATTTTCTTCTGTTTGATATTTGAAACTAAACAGGACAAATAACAGGACACAGGTGATACGAATGGGAACTTTATTAGAACAAAAAAGTACTGAGACAAAAAAGTGACCAGAAGATGGTGGTACAGGACATGACATGGACGGAACATAACTAAACATTACAACAATAACCTTATCACGGGCCTTCATTTGTGCAGGGTTTCATTTGTACAGAAATGTTCTGTATGTACACCTTAGTTTGATAATAAAATAAAGTGAGTGAGAAAAATCACCTTACAGAAAGACAATGATTACGAACAAAGCAAAATTGGAGTGCCTCAAGAAAATTTAATTTGAATGTTTTTAGATTGGCATTGGAATCCCATTGAGGTTCTGTAGTACTGTTGTCCAAACAAACTGAACAACCTGAATACACAGTTATTATTCATTGTTTTAACACACATTTACAAACAAAACTAATGTAATGTACCATTTATAGTTCAGTAAAATTAGACAACTGGTTAGTGATTGGAATATTTTGCCAGACCAGGTTTTTCCTTAGTCCAAAGCTTCTGTAGGCACCTACAAAATAAGCATATAAACTGTGTAGCAACTCATATTAACATGTCAGTGTCTCATCTAACTGTTGTTTATCTCCACAGTATTTCTTCTTGATCTCCTTTCTTCTTGCGGGTCAGATTGTGGGAGCTATACTTGTCTACACTCAGAAGACTGTTGTGAGACATTTCACTATTACATTGCTTGCAGAGCTACACATACACTACACACCTGAAGTAACACACTCACTGGTCATTGTCTGACCATTATTTGGGACAGTTTGTGTATTTATTGGTGATTGCAAACAGGGGCTAGTTATCGTTTAATCTACATAACATTTTACGAGCTTGGAAATTAGAAATAAGAATTTGAAATTGCTAAAGTAGGCAAACTTTTCCATGTATTCATACATCCTTTAGACTGATTGCTATGTTGTCATTGGATAACAAGCTGTGTAAAAATAGCCATAAATGCTAACGTCAGGGCAAACTGTAGGTTTTGCTTCATGGCTGATACAACTGCCAGGTCGCCGTTGCAAATGAAAATTTGTTCTCAATCGCCCTAGCTGTTGAAATTAAGGTTACATTTAAAAAAAAAGATAGTTGTAAATGCCTTAGTAAAAACTCCCCCCACCACCTGTCCGCGTGGCCCCTCAGAGCACAACCTCGGTACGTTGCTATGCAACACTATTTAAGCAATGTAAAAGTACCAATTGTTCCATTACACTGATGACCTGAAAATGAAGACAAATGATTTATACAGTAATGAAATCCCTTGTTTCAAATGGTATTGTGTTTTCTAGAATTTTTCTGGAATTTGGTCATGTGATTATGTGCTATCTAATTCCCTTTTAGTTTGTGCTAGCCACACCATATTTCTTTCTTTTATCTCCCATTGTCCTTATTAAGCAAGCTATAAGCTTACATGCCCACCCATACAGCAAGATAAAAAACCTCTGAAAGACGGTACTACTTTTCAGGGACAAAAAATATGCTGCCTAAGTCTTTTAGCGCCCCCTGGTGTTAACTACAGAGTGGTTCACATTTGCTGCATTTTAACATCTACAACAGTAAACCAAAAGTAATTGACAATGATTATACAACAATCATCTACCACGCGTAGCTGTCATTGTTTTGTTATCTTTCTTTAACCTTGTTTCATTTTTAAACATATATATGTTTATTGACAACCACAAGCAGCTAAACAGGGAGCCTCTGGAGGCACTCAAAGTGGTGGTGATAAAAGGTCTGCTAACAAAAGATTGGGCGCAGCCCCATAGAGAGAACTATGAGATGCCGTGGGGGGCTGGAAGACTTCCAACGGAGGAGTATTCTGCGTCGAGCCGACACGTCAGTGTGTTTCGGGTTCAATAGACAGAATACCTCATTCACAGGCTTTTTTGCTGAGGTGGGGTGACCTTAAAAAACAAGCACATGTAAACATCCACTCATGTCTTGCGTACATCTGTTGAAAGGGCAGGGCCTGGGGAAACCCCTGATTATCAGCTGTTTTGTGGAGGTTGTCTTGGGACATAGATCACCCCCATAACCTATTGGTTTGCTCCGCATATGTAATGCTATTCGGAAGTCTTCCCAATAAATACTTTTCCCGTGTCTTTTGGATACCGAATAGGCAAATCAGTAAATAACCAAACAAACGTCCATTTTTTTTTAGAAATGTCAAGAAAAGAGCAAACGAAATTCTGATGCCTCTGGTTGGAGAGCCATGTTTGTTCTACATGGTATATTTTGTACCTAGACATTATTTTAAAATGTAGGACACTGAACGCAGATTAGATTTTGGCAAAATGACTCCAATATAGGGAAGTGCCATAATTCGAAAATGTCAGTGGAAGGACTGAATAAGTATCTACAAAGAAGCCACAAACACCAGAGTTTGCCAAAAGGTTAAACTGCTATGATATCAAATTCCTTGGAGAGATACTGTTTGTATTCATTAGCCTAGTTTTCTTCTATGTTTGCCATGCAAAGAAAGTATATTTTGTTACCTTTTGAATTTGCTGAAAGGTAATCTTGTAAGTGAATCTCAGTGGGAATGTTATTTCCTCAACAGCGGAACAACGTGAATGGGGTCATTTATTTTTTCTTCTCATTTGGTCCTAGTTTGAAAGAGAAGTCAAACGGCATGTCATAGAGCTCATGGGATCGTTTAGACAAAATGAATCCGACGACTGGTATTTCAAGAAGACTCTGGACTATGTTCAGCAGGAGGTAACACATGTTGCATTACACACTGTCATTACTGTCATTTGGTTTATGTGTTTAACCAAAGGTAAGAGTAAAAGTGTGGACATTGGGCGTTAGACATGGTCGTATTAGTATTACGATCAGAGCGCGTTTTATTTAGATTGTCTTCCACACATGCCCCAAATATGACCAAACCAGAACTGCATTCCATGGTGTGCCGAGTGTCTACAGGTTTCTGCACTCACCTTGTACTTGATTGATTAATTAGGTCACTGATTGGTTAGGTTCTACCCACACCTGGTTGTTTAGGTCTGAACTGGGAACTGATTTAAAGGAAAAAACATAAACCTGCATACACACTAGGTCCTCCGTGGCATCGCTTTGACACCCCTGTTCTACACAGAAAATTAAAATGCTGCTGCTATTTATCGAGTGACCTACATACCAAAGTGTAGGATCAAGAACGCAAAGGCTACTGCAATTGCATTTGCAGCATGTATGTGAATATTGACATTTATTACGGATATTAACTGTAAATGGCATTTATTTTTCTATAATACCAATTTTGCAGATTCGTTGTTGTGGATGGACAGAGCCAACGGACTGGGTGGTGATGCCAGTCTCCTGCTACCCTCCTGGAAACAGCACCATCTTCCAGCTTGCTTTAAATCACTCAGAAATATGTGACTGCCATTCCGTGCAGTGTTTTCCATTTTGTGAGCCCTATAAAGACGTACGTGGTCCTGACACATGACAGCATTACGTACAATTCCTATATCATATTTATTACACTTCATTAATAATTAAAATCCAGTAAAAATGTATATTTGACTCACTTGATTCATATGTGCTATATAGTTGTTCCCCGTTTTACAACTTTACAAAATATTATTTGAAGCTCATTATTTGAAGCTCATTCTCCACTGGAACTAAATGCTTATTTCCCTGTTACAGATGTGCATGGGGCGGATTACAGACTGGTTGGATAAACATTGGATCATCATTTTTGGACTGCTACTTGCTGTAGTGACATTGGAGGTAAATTGGATTATGTCATCACAACCTGAACCACCAGTTCTGAAATCACATATAGTATAATTGGCAAAAGTCTTGGGCACTTGAAAGCAAAACTAAAGCTATTGATTTTGGGTAGGAACTGTTATCTTTAGATTACCTACTGGTCAAACTTTGAGAACAGCAGTTTTTATTGAAATTCTGTCACGGTGGCAGCTGAAGGTGAACACAGGAGAAGAGCTTCGATTATTCATATTTTCTTCTATGAAAAAATTAGGATGAACAAAACATGACAGCACATACATTTGTACTGCATGTACAACCTACTTTGAAAAAATCACTCCATGTCCGAAACAATGACGAACAATGGAACGAATGACTGACGAACAATGGAACAAATGAAGGCAACAATGCGAACAATAAAATATCAACAAAAATAGGCTGACTAGCATCGAAAACTCGAACGTATCTTACTTTCAGGCAGGTAAATGTGAGAAAACACAAAACAGATCAATTATTTGGGTCAGGTATCAGTGCCGATGGCTCTTGTTCCTCCACGTCTGCTTTCCTCGTGCTTCTGCCAACCTATTCAATGCCACGTAATAATTGTTTGACCTCCTCTACACAGATTATATTACAGAGGTGTCTTTAAAGCGATTTGCTGGTTATGTGCTTTACAATTCAAACTGTAACTAAATATAGGCTACATGGTTATGTATTAACCCTTTTTTAATGGTAAATAAAGACAATTATGAATTTAAACAGAAATGTCATTGCCCATCCCAGATTTACATTTGACATTTGGCCTTTAATGTTGATAAAAATAAGCATCTACATGTTTAGTTTAACTCTCTCTCTTTCTCTCCCCCCATTTCCAGCTATGTGGTTTGACCATTTCAATGTGTCTGTATAGACAGACCCACGTGGATTACGCCATCCTGATGTATCACAAGTGAAGGAGGACAAAGAACTGCGTAATAATTGATTGGCTTATTTAAGGCTGACAAAAGGGTTTATATTAGCGATCAATACATGTATGTGTCTAACGCATGATTTAATGAATTATTCGACAATGTGTGAGTTAAGTTACAGAAACTGTCCACATTTATGAGTAGCTCCAACGGAAGCTGCAATAACCCTTTTTTTACATTTATTTTCTATTTACATCATCTATTGCAGTTGATGTGCAATTTTTTTATTTCAAATGTGATTGTGTACTTCAATAGCTCCTACCACACGCATCCAATAGCTAATTCAAGATGCCACATTTATTTCATAATGACACATTTATTTCATAATGCCAATTTTTTTTTATTCCAGTTGACTTAACCTTTCATTTGTTTTTGCCGTATCTATGACGGACTAATTATACATTAGGCTTTTGACTGTACATTGGCTCCTCAATTATAATTGCATTTGAGTCTGCTGTAGTGAAATCCTGTCTTTTGATTTATATAAAATGTTCTTATCACCCAACTTAACATATGTTGTCATTTATTTAGAGAAGGCAAAAAAAAAGTCTCTTGTGGTATGATAATAAGTGTTGTTTCAGCAGCGTTCATCCAGGGTGTTTTAAACACTGCATAGCAATATAAGAGGAATTGGAAGCATGTAATATGATATTATGACTCCTTTATCTATTTGCATACAGTATCGGCTTTGAATAGTTGTTTGGTATATCTCCAGTGTAAACAGGCTATTGCAATGTGAAAAATACAATACATGTAATGCAATTATTGGCTAGAATGAATATGGGCTGGGGGTTGGGGTGGGGTAGGGGTGGGGTAGGTGTGGGGGGATAGGAGATGTTCAGTGTATCAAATGTCTTATACAAATAAGGAAGGTGTTTGTCATTCAATCACACATTCAGGATTCCACTGAGGTAAGAACTCTCTTACATCTCTACACATTAAAAAAAAAACGTTTATTCACATTTAACAATACAAATGCTATTTAAAACAAATGATGATACACACCAGGTGGTTATGCCGTTTGTCTTTTGTTTAATTGAACAAAGCAGAATATATAAATGTTGCTTTTATATGGTCTACATTGAAGTGGAAATATAATTTAACATTGGGTCGATAAAGAATGAGCAACTCTAGAGGAAATTATTTGCGTTTTCTATTTCTGAAATGTCCCTCTTTTCCATAACTTGAAATGTCTGCTTGATTTAGATACAATGGCACCCCTGACGCATGTTTTACTTGTGCTTGTTGCTGTGTTCTGTGGTGAGTTAAATGTGATGTATGCAAACATTATACTTGTAATTATGCCTGTGGTAGTAGAATAGGATAGTCAGATATGGGCCTCTGACATTTTTATGCTTTTTCAGTCAGGCACTACTCAGCAGTTGGTTTTCAAAGTATCTCTAAATGATTTTTACATTTGTGAAATTTAGCACATTGCCTTATTCAGAGCATCATTATTGACTGATACATTATCATCATTTTCAGCCCCCTCTGTGGAAATTGATTTACAACAAGCCATGTTCTTAGACATAAATCTACACATGATCCTAACTGAGATAAATACATGTGATTAAAACCCAGAAAATAGACACTGGGTGGCTGGCTAGTTCATCAGCTAGGTTTTGTACATTCCTCCAACCTACTCAAATGTTATTCAAAGCAAAACATGTTTTTGCCTCAAAATAGATGTTACAGATGGTTATTGGTTTGCTTGATTTTTTTGTAATCTGTCTTGTCTACTGAAATATAGATTTTCTCAGGTGCAAGGACTTTATAGACCAATAATTCAGTGGATATAAAAAGTCTACAAACCCCTATTAAAATTCCAGGGTGGAAGAAGTTCTGTTATGATTTATCTTTCTCTACTTTCTTTCACAAAACCTGGTGTGTAGACTTTTCATATCCACTGTATAATTACTCTTTCACATACAGAAGAAGGTAACATTCAGAAATATTCTTCGTCCTAGCCACCGAGGCACTGAGGTGTTACAAATGCGCAAACATTGATCAACATGAACCAACCTGCAGCCAGGAGGACATAACAGAGGTGGACTGTGGAGTGAGTTTCAGCCACTGTGCAAGAATCGTTTTCCACAAACCAGGCTGTGAGTGAGCTAGTCATGTATTTGCTTTTCTAATGTTGCCATTGGAATTGCACTGCAACAATCTGTGGTCAAAATACACTATGAAGCCAAATGTGAAAAATGTTTAACACCATATTATGAGGTGAGATTTGGAAGCTAATATTTAACTTTTGTTTGTGGTTCACCAGTGGCATACTCATCACACTTTATTTTTCCTGGCATAATTTCCCTCTATTTATATTTGAATTGTTTATATATTTACTCCGACATGGTACAGAAAACCTGGGCATGTTTTTCTATGTGGTACATAATTCATGTGTTTGCCTTCAATTTCAGATGGTGAGGTTCGAAAATGTGCTACTGAAAGAGAATGTAAAGTCACTTCACCAAGAAGTGTGCAGTTAGATTGCTGCACGTCTGATCTCTGCAACCAAGGACCAGTACCAGTACCAATACCAGAAGCCGAATATGGAAACTGAGAAATACATGCAATGAATGAAATATTTTACAATTATTCAACATTCTGACAACTATATATTTTATAGATTTTATAAAAATGCTCATATCTTTCACTTTTCCCCCACCCTGTATTAAAAATAAATAAAAATAAAGTATAATATACTATCCTTCTACAAATATTTAACACTGTTGGATATTATTTCACATTTTCTGGTTACAATATTACATTGTGCAACTTAACAAATCTGGGTTGGTGTAAACCATTTGCTGTTAAGAATTATTTGTGGCCACTGAAACCTTTGGAGTGTCCAAGGAGAGTACATCTGTTTTTTAGAATAAAAATGTATTAATGCATGGTCTTGGTTTGCTTTATAATCTGTCTTGTACACTGTAATGTGGGTGCCCTCATGGGCAAGAACTGATTGAAGACCAATAGTGACAGCAACAGGTATACACATATTTCATAAATACAGAAGATAACATTCCTAAACTGTAGGTTTCTTTAAATGCAGATGCTATGATATCTAATTACATTTTGTACTCTTTAAATAAATTATGAATTAATTTATTTATCTGCAACATATATATATATATAAATATAATTGTTTTTGAAAGATGGGGGGTCACAGTTGTCATTTTTGTTATCTGAAGGGAGGCCCACTGTCCTAAGGTTGATGCCCATCGCAAACTAATGATGTGCACATCGCCAGCTCGGATCGGAGGGCTTGTCTTCATAAACATCGCTGAAAAACTGAAGAGATTGTAGGGGAGGAATAAAATAGTTGCAACAAAGAAATCTGCCAATGGCGTGCCAGTGTTAGACTTGTCCCACTACAGAGGCCTTAAAAATAACAGAGTAAGCAGCTGCACCTCTAAGCCGAAGCAGACACATTGCCTTCCAATTGCATGTGGAAATTGGTAGACTATCTACCTGATCCTGCCAAGCAGAGAGTGATCTGACACAGGCCAGCACATTGTTGGCCTTTTTAGTCAACCCCTGAGGACTGCTTGTTGCTGTAATTGGCCACCATAATAGTTTTACAGCCTGATATGAGACCCCATATTGAACACACCTAATGCGGGGCCCTGCGTGCTGGTGATAGCCAATACTCCACATTGACAGGCACGAACACTGGAGGCAGGTGTGCATGATGAGCCAATCCGGAGTGATGGAGAGCAGGTGTGCGTATTAATGATTCTGGTGTGTGTTGTGAATGCAGGGCAGACAGCCGGGTGATTGGACGGGGGCAGCTAATTGGGTGGCAACAGGGTGTGACATACTCGGGATTCAGGAGGCGTGGCCACGAGTCGCAGATTAACATTAGGCGGTAATTCTTTACAAATTGTATTGCATCATGCAAGAACTTAAAATAAATATATAAAATTAATTGTACTTATCTTGCTTACCGTGTGGCCCATTTGTCATTCGGTTAAGATGGATAGTTAGTTAAATAAACCATACAAATGTTGTGAATCAAATGGCTTTATTAAAATATTAGTGGTTAGGCAAATAGTCATTACATGGTATAGAAATCCTAGTATGCATTATTTAGCCAACATTAAAAAAAGATGGTTTAATAACTCAGACCAGGAAAGGGCAAACATTTCAGGGGCCGGATTCAGATTTAGCTACATAACAAAAACTGTTTAAATATCTATACCGGGTCGGATGGATTTGCCTCATGACCGGATTTGTCCCCAGGCCATCGTCTGCCCAGCCCTGGTCTAAGGAAACCTTTGGTTTAGTTCTGGGTCTTCCCAGAGGTGTTCTAAAACTGCACCTTTTACAGCATAGTCAGTAAATTTCATTGAAGATTTTGAACAAAAATAAAAACAATTTTGCGGGATTTTTCTGTTGATTCAAGCAATTGTAGCAGGAGACGCAGAAAGCAAATTAGGCTCAATAGATAAGCAATCAAAGCAGATGCATTCTTGTTATCCGCCTAGGCATTGATGCTGGTCCTACATACATGAAAATTAATGGTAGGCTAAGGAAAAAAGGTTCAGAGTCTGTTTCACCTCAGCACAAATGCATTCATCATCTGAGTATTTGAAATAAAAAAATAGTATATTTTTTCTGTATAATCAGTGACATTAAGCTTTCTATCAAGCGCACATTTGAGCCAAAAAAATAAAATCAGCTGTGGACTTGAATGATGCACAATGTTAGGGTGCACTTCTGATTGGATTGGTGCGCAGGACAAAAATAAGAACATGCGCACTCACACTGAATCGCCCGGAATTGGACATCTAGGCAAAACAAGTGATTGTGTAAAGAAAAAAAGCATATAAAACATTCTGGATTTGATAATCTTACACAAACCGGGTAGAAAAGTAAGAAAAACACAAGTGCTCAGTATTTGGCGTATTGGGATTGAAGTGTTGCTACTTTATTTGCAACTCTGTAGATAGACTTTAGTTTGCAGAAGTGGAGGTTGGTTATAGCACTGCAGTTTCCCCAACTCTGTGATACTATACATGGCAGGTAGGTGGCAGAAGAGACTAAACATAAAACAATAATTGAAGTAAGGAATATGTGCAATTAGTCTATCTTCAATTTAACACATATAAGAAACCTGTTGTACAAATCCACATACAAAACAAATGATTGCTATTGTACATGTTTATATAGCACAACAGTAGCACAACTTAAATGTTCCACTATGAACATTTTTTAACATTTGGTGACTGTTCGTTTTCACAGCAAAACAGATTGATTCAGTCGTCTCAAACCTATTTCTCAGACTTTCCTTTATCCAAAAAACTTCTCCAACAGCGCTGGTTATGTATTACAAGTGTGACTCCTGTTTGTAGAACAAATAACACATGTTGTCATACGAAATGTCATTACAAATGTTTGTTGCAGATATTCTAAACCTCCATTTGCGAATAGACCTTTGGTAGGCACAGTGTATTTTTTGTGAGAGTTTTCTTCAAAATGTCATTATGTTTCTTTACACAAAAAAGAAAGGTAATTTAAGACATAATCTAATCTAATTTATAACATTTTCATTGTATCTCTATGAGAAAGGCATCTTAAAATAGTTGCTAAGAATGACAGATTCCTTACATTTCTGGCATGTTATAATTTGTATTTTATTTTAGAGCAAATGTACTTCTACCCTATGTTTCTGTAAAAAAGATTTTGTGATAGATGGCCATTTCTAAGACCATTTCTATAGAACATAGTATAATAGTCTGTTTGATATTTTGTTGTGAATTGTTTCTAAATAATCTCAAAAATATACAGACAATAACTAAGTTGTATAGATCCAACTTTAATTTACAATCTACTGTGAGTTAAAGTAACATTTCAACTAATACATAATTATGGAATATGCTGATGGAATATTACACTTTCTCCTTCCAAGTACAATGGGCACAACCCCCTTCAAAGTAATACTTTTTTTTTTCAAAACAGAAAATAATCAGTTTTCTCAAATCCCGACCACACATTCCCTACCATCACTGAACTCTGTGTTGTTTATAGTCGCTATCTTTTCCCTTTACTTTTCTCTTCATAGGTAAAATCCCAAACTATTCCTTGTCCCGTTCACTAGCAGTAACAAACAGTTGATTGACCAGAAATATGGGAATGATAAAATATTTTTTGATCCATGCAAGAACCTTAAGGGACTTTTGGAAGTTTGGGGAATGGAGAAACTTGCTTCCATCGCCCTACCGGTACTGCTCCTCTATCTCCTCTTCCTCGTCTAATCGCTGTCTCTGTCTCGCTCCACCAGCACATGCTCAGAGTCCATCTCGTGCAGGGAGTTGCTGTCCTCCTCTTCCTCTTCGTCCTCCATTTCCTCCTCCTCCTCTCTTCCGTTCATCATCTCCCTCTCTTCCTCCTGATCCACACACCCCACATCGCAGTCGTCCTCCAGTCCCTGAAAGGGATTCAGATCCTGGGACACCTCCACCATCTCGGTACCCTGGATTTCCACAGGTTCCATGGCACCCTCGCGGACCTTCTTGACGTGGAAGGTGAAGGGAGGCACTTTGTAAACGACCGTCTTGTCACGCGCATAGACGGTGTGGTCCGGGGTGAAGGACTTCATCATCTTCTGTCGTGATGTCTTTATCTTCTCCTTGTGCTCAGGGTTAACGCTCATGCGTGTGCTGAGCTTGCCCATCTTTTTCTCAATGGTGTGCCGTGTCTTCTCAATGTTCTCCTTGGTCTTCTGCTTGGTCTTCTCCAGGTTCTCCTTCGTCTTCTGCTTCGTCTTTTCCAGGTTTTCCTTGGTCTTTTGTTTGGTCTTGTTGAAGTTCTCTTTGGCGTTTTGTTTGGTCTTGTCGAAGTTTTCCTTGACATTCGGCTTGGGCGCTTTCTCCACGTTCTCCTTATTGGTCTTCTGTTTGTGGAAGCCCATCTTTTCCCTGGTCAATGCCATCTTCTCCTTGGAGAACGCGCTTTTGATGTTCTGCACGCGCTGAAGACTGCTGCGCTTTATGCGCTCGGCACGTGACTCCTCGATGTTCTCCTCCATCACTAGCTCCTCTTCGTCAGACGAGAGGTCCACGTGGGGCTTCTCCTCGCCCTCTTCTACATGCTCCTCGGCTCCCTCCTTGAGACTCTGCACGCTGCCTCTTCCTTCTTGCACCAGCTCCGGAAGTTTTAGGGACTTGGAAACACTCAATCTGGAGGAGAGTTTCACATCATCCTGCAGACAAAAGGAGGTTTGAAACGGTTAAAAGAAATCACATACATGCCCAATAGTTCAGAGTACATTTTAGGGACAGTAGGCTATCCTATGTGGAATTTATGTGGAATATTCTGCAATAGCCGCGTTAATCACTTGATCTCAACCTGATCAACTTATAAAAACCATTCAAACAACAGCAGCAATTATACTTTTAATACAAACATTCACCTCTATCATAATTCATGACTTTGGAAATAATAACCAACAGCTGTGCATACAGATCCAGTGACTTGCACACATACTCACCACATCCCATACAGCCGTGATACTTAAACTAAATGCTAAACAGCTGCGACATAAAATCCCAGTGCTCAGAATAAAACAAACGCGCTCCAACACCCTCCTAGACCACTAGACGTCCCTGGTGGACTAGGAATTGTGCGGGTGTTTCACGAAAACACCTAAGATATTGACTTGCCCCGGCAAGTGTTCCAATTGGCCGCGCATGCACACGTTCTTCTGTCTCTTGTTGTCGTTCGCTTATTTCATACCTCTCCCCATTCCCAGCCACCCCTTCTCCCAGAGCCGCTTTTCCTTCTTCCTCCTCCTTGCATTCCAGGATCACAGGCCTCTTTTCCCGTGTGCGTGTGTTCCGCCAAGACTGCGTACAATGCCCCGGCTTGTTGATGGAAAATACTTTCCGTCTAAGCAATGTCACTGAGTCACTCGCTGAAACCGCTGGCTCCGGTGGGTCTCCAGGCATTATTATGTATTGTTTCTCCCCCGAACCCACTCCCCTTAAGAAAACAGGAACTCATAAAAAAAGATCTTGGGGGTGGGGGGGGGGGTCAAGAATAGAAAAGCCTAGTTGTACAAGGGGACACCGGCGGCTATTTTCGTTAGCAAAAATGGTGATGATGCTTTTGCCGCTGTGAAACAACGTGAGCAGATCGACGGAGCAGGTGGGAGAGCTGGCCTTCCTTATTGTGTCACATTGTCCGTGAGACTGGGAGTGGACTTCCGGTCGGGCATTGTGCTGCGCCGGACTCACGGGGAACGTCAACCTTGATTGATGAACCCTTGTTTCCTTGATATAATACAGGGATTGAATCCCAAAGGGCGTGTTGAACTGAAGGAAACACTGTTCCAATTGGAACTCCGAACGGAATGCAGGGTCATTCGGGATGGTGATGGGAATATGGGGACACACTGTTTACCGGTCAAAAGAAAATAGGGTGCCGATTGGGAAACTAGCAGAATCCGCCCGGGAGCATTCAGCTGGGTGGGTCTGACTTCCTGACCCCTCCTGACCCCTCCTGGTTTAATAGGACATTGTTCTCTTAGGCCGGTGTGCTAGGGAGACCACGAAGCCAAAAGGCGTTAACCCCTTGCGGTCGTGGAAAATGCACCAAATGGAATGTGGACGACTGGAAATCATATGTTGTGTGTGTGTGTGTTTGTGTGTTTCTGCTTTTGCGGGGCGATGCTCTGCGTGTGTGTTTGTTTACCCTTTGCGGAAAAAGTATGTTTCGACATATTTCACTTGAACTTTCCCCGTGATTACAAACGCCCAACATTGCAAATCCCTGTTTCAGGGTTAATGTGGCCTGGAGGGTTTTGGGAGTAGTTGGGTTGAATCTTATTTTCATAATCAATTACGTTATTACGGGCTTTTATCTGTGTTTGTTTCGGTTAGGGCACGGTTTGGTATGTGTAGCTATGTGTATGTGACCAGATGCATGTGTGTGTGTGCGTGTTATTTCAGAACTACCCTTCTCTGCTCCAGATTCCACCAGCTACTGCTGTGTACCGTTCTGCTGTAGACACATACACTCCTCTGTTGTCCTTAGCAACCGCCGCACAGAAACTCCCTCTGAGCCACAGCGTCACGCTCAAATTTGAGGACACAGTCTTTCTTTTGAGATCTCTCTTTCTCTCTTTTCCTCTCCTCTCGTTCCTTCTTTCACTGTCCTCGTCTCTCCTGAGTTGTTGTTTTTCTTCCCTCCCCTTTATCTCTCTCGTTCTTCACGCTACTCTATATAACTCCTGGTTTCCTTCTCGTCCCTCAGTGTCTCTCTCTGTGAGTGAGGAAAGCAGACAAGTCATCAGTCTCGGAGTGTTTCCACTGTGGTCCCACTTCCTCTCACTGAGTGCCTCTACCACCCACCTGGAATGCGTATATCTGTGTGAGTGTGCGCGTGTTCGGCTGCTGGTTTGTGATCGTCGTAGAGATCTAGAATACAGAATAACCCTGTTCGTCTGTGATAAACCCATGCCACACGGTGTGCTGTGCTGCTACTGTACGAGAGGGTTTTGCTGGGATTTGCACGCAATGGATACATAGTCAGGTTTTACTAAGATTGTTGTGGTTTCAAATGATTCGCATTGAACTAAACAAGTCAAAGAGTCAATAAGACGTTGCACCAAGCGGAAACAAGTGTCATCGTCGATT
The DNA here is from genome assembly GCA_029465975.1 of Dallia pectoralis. NCBI lineage: Eukaryota > Metazoa > Chordata > Actinopteri > Esociformes > Umbridae > Dallia > Dallia pectoralis. Next base: position 2,856,043 of record CM055764.1, on the reverse strand, counting down.
CGTCCAGAAGGCTGCCGTCGTAATCGCTATAGCCACCAGGTGACCATTCAGAATCATTACAGTGCACAGCTTTTTGGAGCTCATTGGACTCATTGAGAAAAGCTACGTCATAAATAATCCAATAAACATTGGAATTAGTTGAGTTTACAGCGTCGGTCTCAAGGAATGAGACTACCCACTCATGACTGACACAAGCAAAAGTAGTTTCTGGTAAAGACAGGTACACGTTTCTGTTGTCAGAGGGGTCCAGGTGTCACAAAGAGCCAGGGGTTGGCTAAATGAGGAACAGGCCACCTATGTAGAATGCTTTGTTTTTGTGTCGTCGCATCGGGGGTTGGGATAGCCGGGTGTGGGTGTGTGGGGTGTGTGTGTGTGGGTGTGTGTGTGTGTGGGTCAGACGGGCTCATATGCTGAGATCAGCTGGCTGCAGCACCGTGCCGTCAGCACAAATATGCCCCATTTATCTGACAACCCTACATGACTCTCCCATCTCTCATCCCTTGACTGGTCGTAACTCCCACAGACAGTTTTCTATACATGTCGAGGATATACAGTATGTGTTAAAAATAATTGTAATAATGATATATTTTCTCGCAATAAAAGTTCCTAGGCATTTGCCGGCGGTCCAGTGTGGGAGCGGGAAAACAACCCGGAGAAAAACCCGGGAGCTATCTGTACACGGCCTAAAGAGAAACATTTCTCATTTCCGGAGATCAAGTAAAGACAAGCCGTTCTCATGCACAGGGTAGCGTTATGGGTAACTTGAGATTTAAGTTTGTTTTGTTTAACACATTATACATCCATATGTTGCAGTTGCCACGGTAACGACTGCCTGTCCGTTAGCAGATGCCTGGTCAGTGTTTCCGCCCTCAGCAGGATGAGGGGATTGAATTTCACTAACAGACACGTGGAGGGTGTGGCATACAAGGGTTGAGGTGAGGGTGAGGTGTGCCAGGGTTGAGGTGAGGGTGAGGCATACAAGGGTTGAGGTGAGGGTGAGGTGTGCCAGGGTTGAGGTGAGGGTGAGGTATACCAGGGTTGAGGTGAGGGTGTGGCATACCAGGGTTGAGGTGAGGGTGAGATGTGCCAGGGTTGAGGTGAGGGTGTGGCATACCAGGGTTAAGGTGAGGGTGAGGTATACCAGGGTTGAGGTGAGGGTGAGGTGTGCCAGGGTTGAGGTGAGGTATACCAGGGTTGAGGTGAGGGTGAGGCGTGCCAGGGTTGAGGTGAGGGTGAGGCATACCAGGGTTGAGGTGAGGGTGAGGCATACCAGGGTTGAGGTGAGGGTGAGGCATGCCAGGGTTGAGGTGAGGGTGAGGTGTGCCAGGCCACAGCACAACCACTCATCACTGCCATGAATAGCTCTTTGATTTGTTGTGTGTGTACAGCTTAATTTACTGAGTAGTGTGTGTGTGTGTGTGTGTGTGTGTGTGTGTGTCCATGTTCACTTCTGTGTCTCCTCTCAACTACAGGGGAATCCCTCTTTCACCAACACTCCCTCTTTGTCCTTATTTCCTGCTCCTGCCCCACCCTGGACTTAACCTACCGAAGGGGAGGACATAACCTCCTGCCAAAGGGGAGGACATAACCTCCTGCCAAAGGGGAGGACATAACCTCCTGCCGAAGGGGAGGACATAACCTCCTGCCAAAGGGGAGGACATAACCTCCTGCCGAAGGGGAGGGAAAGGGAAGAGGATAGGTGGTTTCCAGTAAAACACAGGGAATCCTCATGACATAGCATCTGATGTCAGGTCAGCATGAACCGAGTAGGTCGATTGTGCTGCAAATGAGGATTGTTGACGGAGTATAGCACAGTAAAGTGTAAAAGTGTATAATAAAGTTTAAACGGAGTACATCAGGAGTTCATTACCCCGGGGTCTGCGTCTAATAGAGACCTCATTCTACCTGCAGACCGCTAGTTCTTACGGTGGGTGACATACTCTCAGGCACGTAGCACCCAAGACAGATGTCCCTGTGTGTGTGTGTGTGTGTGTGTGGCACTCTCATGTGAGCGGCTTGGGAAATCGTGTGATGAGAAAACAGAAAGGGCCTCTGGGATGAATCGCCGCTCCTTTTTTCCATTCTGCTTTTCTGTGGCTTTTAATTGCAATGGTGAGAGAGAGAGAGAGAGGGAGAGAGAGAGCAGACAAAATGAACTGAGATAGAAAGGGATATGTTGGGAAACCAGAGACGGCAAGAGAAAGCTGAGAGAATTAGACAACGTAGACGATGTTGAGATGTCAAGAGGAAACAGAGGGGTAGACAGAAAACGGTGAGAAAAAAATTGAGAAAGTAGGAAAAACAGCTTCAGATTCGATGAGGGAGAGGAAGACGAGAGAGAGCGAGAGAGAGAGGGAGAGGAAAGTCTCAGTCACAAAGAAAGACAGAGGGAGAAGAGAGATTGCTATATAAAGTTATGGCATGCCAGAGGTCCCTCAGGGGGAACAGAGCTCCATGAATCACCAGCTCTGTGTTTGAGACATCTCTTCTCCTGTCCTGTAATCACAGACTGGCCACAGCAACACTAAGACCCACTAAGAGTACACTTAAACTCTCCTTGCCTTCCCTGTGGATGAGTACACTCAGATTATCCTTGCCTTCCCTGTGGATGAGTACACTCAGATTATCCTTGCCTTCCCTGTGGATGAGTACACTCAGATTATCCTTGCCTTCCCTGTGGACGAGTACGCTCAGATTATCCTTGCCTTCCCTGTGGATGAGTACACTCAGATTATCCTTGCCTTCCCTGTGGACGAGTACGCTCAGATTATCCTTGCCTTCCCTGTGGATGAGTACACTCAGATTATCCTTGCCTTCCCTGTGGACGAGTACGCTCAGATTATCCTTGCCTTCCCTGTGGATGAGTACACTCAGATTATCCTTGCCTTCCCTGTGGACGAGTACACTCAGATTATCCTTGCCTTCCCTGTGGATGAGTACACTCAGATTATCTGCCTGGCCTAAATCGGTCAACCTACAACCACTGATGGATAACCAGAACACTGTTATTGACTCCCCCATATTCCTTTAGCTTGCTAACGTCTGCTGTTCTCCCATGAATGTGTGTAGTGATCTGCTTACAGTCAGGGCAGTAGGCAACCAGTAGCATAATAGCATAATACCAATACGTTCAGTCTCCACAGCCTATAGATCCACTCAGATACTAGGTAGGGCTTAGCACTGAGCCCTGTTGTACGCTCCTCACTCCGTCGGCCCATACAAGGCTTCGCTGACAACTATGACTCTTACTGGGTTACCAGGGTTACCGTTAGTACAGTGTCAAGCACTCGAAGCACATTCTGGCTTTTGTTTCTACCTCCACTCTGAATCACTACAAGATACAGCTTGCTGTTGCGGGGAACATTTTTCCCAACATACCTTTGTGATTATCCCCCCTCTCCTTTGCAGCTATAACAGCCGCCACTCTTCTGGGTGGGTTCTCCACAGGAACACGGTACGTCTCTGTGGGAACTTGTACCCATTTACCGGGAGAGCATTCGCGACGGCAGGCGTTGATTTTGGACAAGAAGCATCAGCTTGCGAGCGCTGTTCCCATTCATCCCAGAGGTGTTTAACAGGGTTTGGGTCAGCCACGAATCGTTAGACCGACCAAACTCTCACCGAGCCTGATGTGAAGCAGCCAATACATACAAATCACCTTTCATCTTTGGCATCACTCACCAAGGAGTTTCAAACTGTTTCTGGAAGCAACATCAGCACAATATCTTTGTGTTTGGGGGCGTCACAAAATGGTGTTTCTGTGGCCAAGCAGCTGGACTCTAGCCCCACATCCACGTGCGTAACGCTAAGCGTTGGCTGGAGTGGTGTAAAGCACGCTGGACTCTGGAGCAATGGAAACGTGTTCCTTGAGGTGATGGATCCCAATCTGGCAGTCGGCTGGATAAATCTAGGTGTAGTGGATGCCTGGAGAATGCTACCTACCGAAATGCATAGTGTGAACTATAAAGCATCTAGGACACACACTAATTTCATAATACACATTAGTATGAACCAGGTGCATACTTGACTATCATACTTGACTATCTATAAGCAGCCTTTGGCCAGAGGAACTTAAAACACACAGCGCTTATTATGGAAAACCCGGCGCCTGGCGCCAGTCCAGTGGTTCTGTTCATGCCAAGCTGAAGTGCAGTTCTCTATGCTTGATACAGTGTAGGATGACAATTACCGTTGCCATGGTGCCCCGCTTGTTACTCTTTCCAGTAACAATGGAGGAATTGTCTGTTTACTGAGAGATTTACGGAGCCGGAGATGTGCGTTTGTGTGTGTGTGTGTGTGTGTGTGTGTGTGTGCGTGTGTGTGCAGTGCGTACAGTGTATATGTCCGATTCGTTTTGGTTTAGGTGTTTGGGTTAGTTCATAGGTTATTAGACGGGGGAAAATATTAAATCATGGTTCTGGAGCCAACAATGTGTGTGTGTGTGTGTGTGTGATTGTGTGTGTTAGCATATGTGCACGGGAGGAGGTGTTTCCTTTAACATTGTTTCACACTTCCTACGAGTCTGAACTCAGGACAAAACATTGAAGGTCAATGAGAGAAAGACACCTGTAATGTTTCTGCTGAGCATTAAGGTGCATTAAGTCCGACACTGAATTTGATCTGTGGGAAACTGATTCAAATGTCAAATATTTTGGGGGGGAATTTATATTCAAGCTAACGAATGTATGTTCCATCTGAATATGACAAATGTTTCAGTAATCATTTTAGTAGTGTTTTACAGCAGCGTGTTCACTTTGTTTCGTTCAAGTATTTCCGTTGGCCATCTGCAAAATTTAATAAAGTGATTTGAGAGACGCGTATTTAAAATGTCAAATCTCAGACGGGCCATATTGGCCACAACTAACAAGCAAGTCCCTGAAAGCAGAAAATCTCATTTAAAATCGTAAGATCAAAGTGCCGTTTGTTATTAAGAAACGTTTGTGAGAAAGTATCACGAGGGTCTGACTCATGAGGAAAAAGAAATATACAAAAAAACAGCTATTATTGAGTACACAGTACTTGTATTGATAAATAAGTGCCATAACTGTAAGCTTGGCATGAAGCATCCTGTAAGAGACACGAAATGTAAATTAGGAAACTCAAATGCCCTTCACAGAATTGTTCAGAGACGTAAAACAGACTGTCAGCTGGCAATCGGAATTAACAAGCTTCGTAATTATTATTCAGAAGAAAGAAAAGTTACAGGTTACAGAAAAGTTACAGGTTACAGAATTAATTCGCTAGCCAATTTCTGGATAATGGTAGACAGCAATCTACGATTTAATTTGTATGTCTCCTATATTTTACGAAGTGGTAGGGGACTATCCCTTTAGAGTTGAATCACAACCATGAACACTGACGAGCCCACTGCTTCATATCCAAGCAAAACTAAACAGGAACTAGCTCTTATAAAGGCCACATCCTTCTCACAATCGAAAAAGTATGTGATAGTGGTTATTTTTAGACTGCCTCACACCAATCCCTCCTACAACGACCCCTCAAAGCATTTTACTTCAAGACGCACTGGTCCCTACGCACTGGCACCTACACACTGGCACCTAAACACTGGCATCTACGCACTGGCACCTACACACTGGCACCTAAACACTGGCATCTACGCACTGGCACCTACACACTGGCACCTAAACACTGGCATCTACGCACTGGCACCTACACACTGGCACCTAAACACTGGCATCTACGCACTGGCACCTACACACTGGGACCTACGCACTGGCACCTACACACTGGCATCTACGCACACTTTCTGTCTTCCCTGTCTTGCTGTGATTCCATGCATCTGATCGCATTGGTCTGTAACCTTTCAGCCTGAACATATATATATATATATATATATCTGCACAATATCATGCAAAAGTGATTAAGTGTGGCTGACAAAGACCCTTGGAAAAAAAGAAAATGAATGTTACCCGGTTTGGCTCGCAAAAAAAGAGAACCAAAGCATTCCTAAAACCTTGCCTTATATGGCCCTGTAGACAAGAGAGAGGTGTACAGACAGATTTGCCCTTTATAAACCGGTGTCACATCATAGAGATCGTATAAAGCCTCGGTTTTGGAGCATATCTCAGGGCGCATTCAAGCACGCAGCTTTTGCACAATGCAACATTGCATTTGTGAACCATTGGTTTTAAATAGGGATGCTTTGGCTAAATGTGAGTAATTTTGAAGTTGCGACACCAAAATCCAAAAACGAGCAAATTAACCGGGAGAACAGAATATGAGAATTGCATCCCTTTTGTCCCATAGGGACATGTGGTTTACAGATGGGGTTAGCTACGTGCGGTTGTGGTAAGTTGCAAAACAGGCCGGAGAAGTGCGTGGAGGAGCCGAAGCGTGCAGGGGTTGAGTGTGAGTGCATTGCAATTAAACGCGATGGAACGGAGGAGTGAGAGAGGCAAACAGGTGCTGTTTGAGTCAGGGCAAAGTGTTAGAAGAAGCATGAGGGGAGATGCAGGTGGAGGGGGTAGCAGTGGAGATGGGACAGTAAGGCTGAGGAGCTGGACATGCCTACTGGATGAATCAGCTGTCTAAACATGTGCTGGGCTGGATCAAACACACCCTCACTCCTCACACAAAAATGCCCCCTCTTCCCTCTCGCTCACAGACACGCCGTCTCTCTCTCAACATCTCGGCCATTTAGCAGACGCTCTTATCAGTAACGAGCTCTGACCGGGTCGAACGGGAACGCCTTTCTGTCAGGTTGGGCTGTCAAAGAGACCAGAGGTCTCCCCCTCTCCGTCCCATAAATCCTGCACTCGTTCTCTCCCCTTTTCTCCCTGCTCTTCTCCCTGCCGCTGGTGAATCTGTCCAACGGCCCCATTCCTATTCAGTATCTGTAGGGTATCGGCAACACCTTGTGAAGTCACATGTCCGAGCCAAATACTCTGGAGACATTAAGGAATTAAATGATGCTACGTACGCGGTCTTCAGCACACGGCGGCGCACACAGCAGCGCGTGCACACACACACACGCACGCTCGAACAGACAGAGTTGTACAGCTGTTCCCGCTAATGGGTCATCGGAGGCTGTCGCCCTCACAGATGCGCTAACAGGGCTTGGACAGATTAGGGAGCACTCACTGTGTTTGTAATCGTAGCCTAGCTTAGCATAGCAATGGCCTCATGCTGTATATTAGATAAGGCTAGCATTAGCCGCAGCAACAAGCTGACACCTGTTGTGTCTTGAGGCCTCTCAAAGGGTAATGGGGTGTCCGGCAATTATGGGGCTCCTGCCGACTACAAAGCACTCCGACCGTGCGTTTGTCTGTTCCACCTTCCCTTTAGAATGAATTACTTTATGTTCTAACCTCAGCTTCTTGGAGGGCATTTGCCCAGTAGGGTTTTCCTAAGAGCTTGGATCAGAGTCAAGTTTTCTCGCCTGAAGACAAAAGGGTCCTTTCAGAACGTCGACGGGCCTTCGCGCGGTGCTGTCTTAACCCCGATTGGGATCTGAGTGTGACGCCGCCGAGAGAACACGTTGAAATTGTAATTGAGGACACACACGGAAAAAACTAAAACCTGTTCAAGTTAGACAACGTGATTCGGAGATATGCCAGGATCCTTTTGGTCCGGGTTCCATACTGCAGAAATGTGTGCCGTCTGTCAGACACGTCCAGTGTTCGAAAAATAGGCATCCCGCGTTACATTCTATGGTCTTTGCCTAACTTGACCTCTACATAGCTGAAGCACACAGCACGACTCACTAGCCGAAATGACCACACCCTTAAATTTAATTATAGCAAACGTTCAACTGATAAAAGGACAGTGTGGACATCAACAAGTGTAACAGATTGGGACAGTTTGCCCTGCATTCCTTCACGAATCAACTCTCCCCCACGACGAAAGTTCATACGTCTTGGAATCGGAAAACTAGCTGCCAGAAATACTTTAATATTAATCTTTCCTCCCCTTCAATTGGCCTACAGCTGGAATGTTCCGAAAAGGCAAGTGTCTCTCTTCTATATCACGTACCCATGGCCCAAAGTAACGAAAACATTGATAGCGTTCATGGCTGCAGCTGGGGCGGGGTTATTCTGTTGTGATTTTTGGAAGAATTTGAACATGGTAGCTCTATAAGTGGAGAAAACATTGACAACTGCATATTTTGTATCTGTGGTTTTTAATGAAGATGGATCTAACGACTTGGCAGTGCTCCGCGCAACTGATGTTTTGAGTTAGGGAGTTTCTCATCTCACCTACTGCCCAGAATGTAGGCTTATCCACAAACACACTTTTCATTTGTGAAGGCTTATAGCCAGACTTGCTCCAGCCGGCCCATTTCTAATCAAACAAATGATTTACGGCAATCAGATTTCAAAATAATCTGTCGTAGAATAAGGCTCTGCTAAACGTTATCCTGTGAGTCAGCCAATAAGAATTTTGTGTTCTTTTCCTCATAACGACTCTCTCTTCTGCAGTGAATTACATCTTGCCGCGATGCCAGTGTCTCTGTCGACATAATTGAGGAGATGGCTACAGATGTTGTGCTTGGCTTTACCACCCTGCGAGGAGAAGCCTGCCTCGTTTGGGTACAATTTCTCTGGAGTCATTTTATAGTTAAAATAAGACTTGTGCAAATGGAAGCGTGGACCGCACTTCATTATGCGTACGTGTGCGTACGTGCATCTGTGGACTATTTGTTCACGACCTCCCATTAGATACAATTTATTTTAGGGCTTAGAAGACAGATTGGCCCACTGCCAGTACAGTAGGTGTTACGAGGTATCCCAACACGCAGACACCCTCCACCCTAAAAAATATTTAAATATATATCAGGGACTGGCATGAGGGGACATAAGGAAAGGGTTGGTGCTGCCCAAACTGTGCTTGAGTCTGTCGTCAGGGTTGGAAACTCTGAATGTTCTCTCTCTCTGCTGTGGAAAGCTGCAAGCTATTACGCATTACACCACAGCCAGGGCTAAAAAAAGACCTGCACAACTCTTCTGAACACACTGGGAAACTACAGCGAGGCTTTTCAAGAGACTCCTGCCGTTCAAGCTCTTTCTTTCCGGTTGGCTTGTGGTATTTTCAGTCTTTGATTTGAGAAAGACGGGAACATTTCCAAATTGATTCTACATGACCAAAGATGTGAGCTAGGATTTACGTATGAAGCAATGTCTTGTTCGATTAGTTTTGTTTATCTAGTGTGTTTAGATGGAATCTAAGGAAAGGCGAGTGATTTGAATGAAACCTGAGCTGACCCATCATCAATGTAATAGGGCGAATGAATATGACATATTGAAATCGGACTTATGTAGAACTTTTAGTTAAAAATGGTTACAGATTGCGTAATTCTGTCCGTAAATAACGGTGTAATGTTTTATTTTTGGAAGACATCGGCAAGCTGTGGTTTGCCACATTACGATGATGCGTTCAGGTGGGCCACACCCTAAACTCCTCTCCCTTGCCAGAACGCACATTGGGTCACGGATGATGTTCAAACTGACATTTGCACCAAATATGGCAACATTACTCTCTTCGAAATGTCAACTTATTTTTTCATTCCCAAAACTTAACATCCTCAAAAAAAAATGTTATTTTTGACATGACCACAACTGCTTTTTTGCACTACATCCTCACATCCACCCATCCTCACATCCACACATCCTCACCCCAACACCACTCACGCACGCCTCGACCCGGCGACTCACCTGATAGATCATGACTTTGAAGTTTCGCCTCTTCAGCAGCTCGTTCTCGTTGCTCTCCAGCCTCTTGATCTGCCCCCCTTGCTTCTCCAGGTTGGCGCGGACCGTCTTCACGTTGACGCTCACCTTGCGCACCTTCTCCAGCATCTTGTTGACCGAGTTGGACGTGGTGCTGTGGCTCTTGGACAGTTTGCTGAGCTCGCCCTGGATCCCGGTCACCGAACGCTCCATGTCCTGCTGCCGAGCCTCCAGGCCGTTCTGGGTCTGCTGGATCTGGTCCACCGCCCCGATGATCTTGTCCAGCAAAGACAGGACCATGACCCCGTTCACCTGGCCGTCGGGCTTCTCCCCTTCTTTCTCGTCCTGATCGCCCTCGGAGACGGCGAGGGCCACCGACGAACGTTCCTTGGCGGCGCCGGCCTCATCTTCGTCGTCAGAAGGGGGCAAGTTGACTTCGTCGTCGGAGATTTCGGTCAGGGTCTGGTGCCGCTCCTGGAGCTCCAGGTTTAGGCTGGATGTGTCCACTTCCATGATATATCCTCGATTGTTGTCTAGATGAAGGGCGGAAAAAAAAGAGTACCACAATTCAGAAAGAAGAATGTGTGAAAACAGACGCCTCGTTATCGCCTTTTCAGTCAAATTCCACGTTTTTCAGATTACAGCAGTTGTGTACCCAATCTCTCACCTGACTTACACTTCTGTCTGTCTTCTCCGCTTTTCTGTCGTCCCTGACAATTCAAATGCTCGCTCTCAAGTACTCAAGCAGAAGCAATCTTACCCACTTGTTCCTAATCCTTGGATGAAATCCAGTCTCCGGGGACGCGGTATCGCTCTGGAAGTAACCCGGGTGAGCGTTGGGAAGCTAGTGATACCCTTCAAGGAGAAACTCCTCCAGTCAAAGCGCAGCCAGCAGCATTTTTCCTCTCCGTCCCCCTTTTTCCAGGGACTCTCCCCTTTCCCATCCTCTCCCCTCCCGGAGCCCCTCCTCTCTGTCCACAACACTCCACCTCAGACGAGCGGGGAAACCCTGCACCCCCCCGCCTCTGTGGGCCGGGCCCTTTCTCCTCTGTGGGGCGGCCCCTTTCTCTCCCCAGCATGGTTGGAATAGCTGAAGCGGAGCAATCGAGTTTGGTAACGTTGCCGTCACATGCACAAGCTCGGGCAGAGCAACCGGAGGAATGTGAGGCAGGGGCTGTGAAAGGTTTAGTTCGTCATTTAACCGAAGAATTCTCTCTCGTCTCCACTTGTTTGGTTTGGTGATGTAGTGCATGTGGCTGTGTGCCGATGAGGACAGCTAATCGTGCTCAATATCTGCCATTATCATTCTTTTATAGTGAGAACTTAAGTGTATTCAGACAATCTGTTGTTACATAGTGCACAACTTTTGAACTGCAACTATACTCACTTCTTATGGAAATATACAGCAAAAGACATGAACAAGTGAATTATTTTGGTGGTGGTGCAATTTCAATCCTTTGATTAATGTCATCCTGTATATATGTACAGAAGATGGATTTTTTTGAAGTTTCACTCTAAATAAATAATAAATATTTGACTCGACAGTAGCACATTTTTTGCATTCATCAAGCAGTTGACACAAACCAATGTGCAAGTATTTGCGTAAGTAATTTCCACAAAAAATATAGATTATATTTTAACGGTTGTAATAAAGATTGTTTCAGGAATGTTAGAAGCATTGCTGTTCTTCGAGGTAACCAGTTGGAGTTATGTTCACACTCCAACCAAGTCGTTTCGCTGACCTATCAAGTTCACTGTCCTCTGGTAGACCGCTGATTAGGTCGATAGCGGAAGGAAATTATAAATTGACACACGACCATCCCTCAGCATCCAACCTTATCACGTGACCATCCCTCAGCATCCCACCTTATCACGTGACCATCCCTCAGCATCCCACCTCATCACGTGACCATCCCTCAGATCCGAGCAGATGGGTTGCGTGACGTCACGTTGAATACATGAGCAGACCGTCTTTCGTCCGACATAAAACAATATTTGTGCAGGTAAGATAATTCAAAACCTGTTTAAATGTGGATTTGATGTTAGCTGCGTGTTTATGTCAATATACTTGGCCCAGCAGTGGTATTAAATATACATTTATTTTGCCGTGACATTATTTGTCCGATGCACAAAACGATGTCGATTTCGCAGAGGATGATGGCAATTTGCTGTAATCTATTAGTTGTATTTAATATATATATATATTATGGACTGTCATCCTAAATGAAATCTAAAACATGTCAAATGATCTCGATTGGCCCTAAATCGACAGCTTGAGAATAATTCTGCATTTTCATTGGGTCATTATAGCCTAATAATATCTGTTTTTTTTATAGCATTGATAAAAATCTGTCCATATTCATAACGTTTTTCTCATGACCTAAACAGGGATGTTTTGAATTTTTCATCGTCGTCATTTCGTTTATTAATACTATGTAGGTCTGGTTCAATTGTCATATCTTTCAAAATGTTCGATCATATTGTCGACTAATTGTTAAAATGACGAGTCAATCAGTAGGCCTATAATGAATTCGCCAGTTCCCCTTTATAATAAAGCAAGAGATGCCAATTTGCCTATAGCATCACCATCAGCATCATGGCGTCCTTGAAAAGATGAAGGACAGTGCGGCAGAGAAGATGCTCACCCGTGCCACTTGGTTTAGGTGCATGTTAATGCAAAAATATATTTCCTATTGAACCCCAGCCTTTCTGCTATGTTATTTTTGTACCATATGCTATATGAAATGCTTATATGCATATGACGTGTATGCACATTATGTTAATTTTTACTGAGCAGTGTGGACTCACACTGGACCATTAAGAATGACAGGATTATTGTAGGACTCTTTACTCCTTTAATCCCACACAGTCAACGGTTAATACCCATGTTTTAATTTCTGGTTGACTAATGCTGAGTTTAGTCATTGGACATTGATAAAGTACAATGAGGTATCAAGTGGGAAATACTCAACATATATTTGTCAATCTTATTTATAAATACCACACAATATTGTCATACAGGCCTAGGTTTAATATTCAATACCTTGTGGATCTCTGTGTTTATGTACTAATATATTCCTCTGTAGCCCGCCTCTGTCTGTCTTTCACGGTTTTTCCGCATGTCTGTCCCGACCAAGCATTTTTTCCTTTATTTTGCAGGTGTTTCGTTGTTTTTTAACCTCAGTGAGTGCGTGAGCCGGTCGCCATGGGGGAACTGTTCAGGAGCGAGGAGATGACGCTGGCCCAGCTGTTCCTCCAATCAGAGGCAGCCTACTGCTGTGTCAGTGAGTTGGGAGAGCTGGGAATGGTTCAGTTCCGCGATGTAAGTCACACATCAGTAATTTATCAATTGTTTTCTAATAACCTTTATTTAGCTTAATACAAAGTCCACCTGAGGCCTGACACCTGACCTTGAGGGGCAACTGTGATACCTTTTTCTTTATTATAATTTTTTAGCTCAACCCAGACGTGAATGTGTTCCAGAGGAAGTTTGTGAACGAGGTGAGGCGGTGTGAGGAGATGGACCGGAAACTGAGTAAGTGACACAAATTGCACGGCACAAACCAATTAAGGGATCCTTTAGATCCAAACGTATTAATGATGAAATGCTTTACACTACATTGTGTTATTCATTGACAACGAAATGCCATAACAACAGTCAATGGAAACCGAAATCACCAACCAATTGGGGGCTGGACAGGCTGCTTCAACTTGCCTGGCAACTCATATTGTTCCTCAGATGTTTTTTTTGGCCCCCATCTGTTTTTATTGGCTTACCCTGAAATGTGCTATTTCGTGTGAGCCAAGTCATGGACATAAACAAAATTTCGCCTCTTGGTAATATTTCTGATATTAACAGTTTCATACGTGAACTTCTAATCAATTGGAAGTTCCAGAAAGTATTTTATTCAAATTGACAGCACGTTAGATGTGGCTGCTGAGTTGAGCTTTTCTTCTCAAGCTCCATTGAACATCAGTCGTATGCAGGCTTGCCATCGCTCTTCGAATAGAGACAGTCCTTAGAGACATATATGGGCCAGCCAATCTATTGTCCAAGTGCGCCATTCATCAGTAGATGGCCACATGAACCTGTGGTGAACGTTCTTTGCATTGCAGGGTTTGTGGAGAAGGAGATCAAGAAAGCCAACATCCCAACTGTAGATACGGGAGAGAACCCTGAGGTCCCGTTCCCTAGGGATATGATTGACCTGGAGGTATGGATGCTCCCTTCTTCATCTCCAGATGAGATGAAGGACAGTGTAAAGTATATGAGGTTCAGTTGAGCTGCATTAATCAGGTAATAATCTATAAAAAAAACTACATACACAGGATATTCAAGGATTATAGTGTGTCTAGCAGATTGAGGGCATGGATTATATGACCGAGGTTATGTGGAAAAAGCATTTGAGCATACTTGAGCTAATAGAGTAATTCAAGAATGTTAACAGGTTTGACAGCAGTCCAGGTGAGAGATATGTATATATAATAACACCATCTCCCATTGTCTCGTTCCACGCCATTTAATCCAATGCCCAATGGCATCGACTGTTCCACCTTGACAGGCTACGTTTGAGAAGCTGGAGAACGAGCTGAAGGAGATCAACACCAACCAGGAAGCCCTGAAGAAGAATTTCTTGGAGCTAACTGAGCTGAAGCACATCCTGCGGCGCACCCAGCAGTTCTTCGACGAGGTCAGTTCTCCCCAACCATACTTTAGATGTGTTTCTAGCAGACCGCTTCACAGACTACATCGTAAGGCAGATCTGGAGAAACCATAATTTTACCTCATCATTATTTTCCTCGCCATCAACGCCCTCGTCATCGTCATCATTCCGCACGGCCCACAGATGGAGGATCCTGCCCTGATGGAGGAATCGTCCGCCTTGATGGAGGGCAACGAGGGGGGTCGAGGAGCGCCGCTCCGGCTGGGGTGAGTGACACAGGCCAGATGATGTTAAGGTCGTCGGACTACAGTTAGGCAGCGTGCCCTGCTAGCCCAATGTGAGGCACGCCAAAGGTATCCTTGTCAATGTATTTTTCACACTGTTCATTTCATACACAGCTGCCCAAAATCATAGCTGCAGTAATCCGAAACAAATCACAAGTCTAATTTGAAGCAATTACACAATTCCATATGGAGTAAACCAATAATAAAATATGAGGAAAAAAACTGAATAATATTTTATTTTTATAAAGGGATTATTTTTGCGTTTACAATTTGAGTTTAATTCTAGTACTTGTTCACGTAATTTTTCTATACATACAGAAGAGAATCACGGAAAAGTTTGTATTGGTTGTAACCGAATGTTAGAATAATGTTTGACGTTATGTAATGAACTGAGTTTACATCACACCCATGACGACACAGTGTATTTCATTAGGCAAACACTCACACGTTCTTATCGGCCGAGCAGATTCGTTGCCGGGGTGATCAGCCGCGAGAGGATCCCGACCTTTGAGCGGATGTTGTGGAGGGTGTGTCGGGGAAATGTGTTTTTGCGACAGGCGGAAATCGAGGATCCCTTGGAGGACCCGGCCACGGTAATTTTCTGGTGTCAAATTTGCGATTGTAGCTTTGTCACAGCACAACAGAACCACAGCACAGCAGCACAACAGCACAACAGCACAGCAGCACCACAGCACAGCAGCACCACAACACTGCAGCACCACAGCACAACAGCACCACAGCACAACAGCACCACAGCACAGCAGGACCACAGCACAACAGCACCACTGCACAGGAGCACAACAGCACAACAGCACAGCAGCACCACAGCACAGCAGCACCACAGCACAACAGCACCACAGCACAACAGCACCACAGCACAACAGCACCACAGCACCACAGCACAGCAGCACCACAGCACAACAGCACAACAGCACAACAGCACCACAGCACAACAGCACCACAGCACAACAGCACCACAGCACAACAGCACCACAGTACAGCAGCACCACAGCACAACAGCACCACAGCACAACAGCACCACAGCACAGCAGGACCACAGCACAACAGCACCACTGCACAGGAGCACAACAGCACAACAGCACAGCAGCACCACAGCACAGCAGCACCACAGCACAACAGCACCACAGCACAACAGCACCACAGCACAACAGCACCACAGCACCACAGCACAACAGCACCACAGCACAACAGCACAACAGCACAACAGCACCACAGCACAACAGCACCACAGCACAACAGCACCACAGCACAACAGCACCACAGTACAGCAGCACCACAGCACAACAGCACCACAGCACAACAGCACCACAGCACAGCAGGACCACAGCACAACAGCACAGGAGCACAACAGCACAGCAGCACCACAGCACAGCAGCACCACAGCACAGCAGCACCACAGCACAAAAGCACCACAGCACAACAGCACCACAGCACAACAGCACCACAGCACAGCAGCACCACAGCACAACAGCACAACAGCACCACAGCACAACAGCACAACAGCACCACAGCACAACAGCACCACAGCACAACAGCACCACAGCACAACCGCACCACAGCACAACAGCACCACAGTACAGCAGCACCACAGCACAACAGCACCACAGTACAGCAGCACCACAGCACAACAGCAAAACAGCACCACATCACAACAGCACCACAGCACAGCAGCACCACAGCAAAACAGCACCACAGCACAACAGCACAACAGCACCCTTCCCGGGTTTAGGAGATTTTAAGATCAAGGCAGTAGTCTACTCAACAGAACAATGTTTTCCAGCATGTAGGCCAGGGATGTCAAACCGGTTCCACGGGGGGCCTAGTGTATGCAGGTTTTTGGGTTTTCATTTAAAGTAGTTCCCAGTTCAGACCTAAACAACCAGTAAAGGATAGAACCTTACCAATTAGTGACCTAATTAATCAATCAAGAACAAGGTGAGAGCAAAGACCTGTAGACACTCGGCCCTCCATGGAACCGGTTTGACACCTGTGATGTAGGCACTTGGAGGAGAGCACATTCTCCAGCCAACAGCCTTAATTAGGCTTGCAGATGTCCAACCGAACAAAAGGAGTTAAAAAAAACGGGGCAGCCTTGGCCAACGTCCTACCTATCAAAAACAATATTGCACATCTAAATAAGATGGGAAAAATGACAGTGTTTACGGTGTTTACTAAAATGTATTGACTAAAATGACAGTGTTTACGGTGTTTACCAAAATGTATTGACTAAAAAGGCAGTGTTTACGGTGTTTACCAAAATGTATTGACTAAAATGACAGTGTTTACGGTGTTTACTAAAATGTATTGACTAACATGACAGTGTTTACGGTGTTTACTAAAATGTATTGACTAAAATGACAGTGTTTACGGTGTTTACTAAAATGTATTGACTAAAATGATAGTGTTTACGGTGTTTACTAAAATGTATTGACTAACATGACAGTGTTTACATTGTTTACCAAAATGTATTGACTAAAATGACAGTGTTTACGGTGTTTACCAAAATGTATTGACTAAAATGACAGTGTTTACGGTGTTTACTAAAATGTATTGACTAACATGACAGTGTTTACGGTGTTTACTAAAATGTATTGACTAAAATGACAGTGTTTACGGTGTTTACTCAAATGTATTGACTAAAATGACAGTGTTTACGGTGTTTACTAAAATGTATTGACTAAAATGACAGTGTTTACGGTGTTTACTAAAATGTATTGACTAACATGACAGTCCATAGTTGATCGGCGGGATGATTGACCGTCAATTTCTCCTGCACTCTCTTTTACAGGGTGACCAAGTCCACAAGTCTGTCTTCATAATTTTCTTCCAGGGTGATCAGTTAAAGAACCGGGTCAAGAAGATTTGTGAGGGGTACGTTACGACCAACAGTCCAGTCAGTGTCCATCCATCAATAACGCATTTGTCTGGAAGATATTTGTTGGAAATATATAAGACGTCAGGGCAGTCTGTTCCTGGGGAACTACCCAACAAGTTTGTCGTTTTGTAGAGAAAATGCATCTAAACGTTAATATCCATTGTGGCCATTAACATGTACTTCTATGTATGTGTGGCTTTCCTGTTCCAGATTCCGTGCTTCTCTCTACCCGTGCCCGGAAACACCCCAAGAGAGAAAGGAGATGGCAGCAGGCGTCAACACTCGCATTGACGACCTCCAGATGGTACGCAAGAAAGACCGTAGAAAGACAATAGTTTAAAAACAGCGGATGACTGGACGTTTAGCCAGAAGAACTGTTGGGCCTGGGATCAAAAAGATTCCAGGTTTAGCTTCGAGGGCCTAACACAGCCAGCTCTCCCATCATGCACTGCAGGTCCTGAATCAGACGGAGGACCACAGGCAGCGGGTCCTTCAGGCTGCGGCCAAGACCATGAGGGTGTGGTTCATCAAGGTGAGGAAGATGAAGGCCATCTACCACACCCTGAACCTGTGCAACATCGACGTCACCCAGAAGTGCCTGATCGCCGAGGTCTGGTGCCCCGTGTCCGACCTGGACTCCATCCAGTTCGCCCTGCGCAGAGGAACGGTGAGTTGTGGGCCAGGCGGCTGCGGTTTTGGCCCGGCTGAAATGTCTACTCGTTTAAGCTGTTCCGGTTTTTGTCTGACATGGTTGTGATGCATTGCGTTTGAGAATAAATATGCAGATATATTGTAAGTGCTATAAATTGTGTTGTATTTACAGTGTATTTGGGTGAAATAGAGATTTATTTATCTATGGGTCTATCTACGTGCTCTGTTCTATGCATAATGAAATAACAGGAATATGCAAATTCTGACATTATTTTAACATGTAGCCAAATACAACAGTGTCTCTATCAAAAGACTAGGCAGAGGAAATGTTGTATTTGGCTACATGAAACATTACGTCGCATAAAGACAGGAGTAACAGGGATATGGGAATGTTCTGTACGTAATTCTGTCATGTAGCCAAATACAACATTGTCTTTAGCTACAGAAATCTGTTCAACCACCACCAAATATTGGACAGAGTGTGATATATTTTCTTTCGATAAACTAGGTAAACCACTGTGATCGACAGATGGGCAATTACCCATATTTTTACATATTTTCTTTGAACTAGCACTGAATATGTTCTATGAAAGTTTTGACATTTATTTCAGTCTTTAAAAAAGCATGGTTTCATATATTTTCTCTTATGATTAGGAATGAGGAGGACTGAATAGCAACATAGGGCTGACTATTACAGAGGGCTGAATATGACATAGGGCAGGGATGTCAAACCGGTTCCACGGGGGGCCTAGTGTGTATGCAGGTTTTGGGTTTTCATTTAAATCAGTTCCCAGTTCAGACCTAAACAACCAGGTGTGGGTGGAACCTAACCAATTAGTGACCTAATTAATCAATCAAGAACAAGGTGAGAGCAAAGACCTGTAGACACTCGGCCCTCCATGGAACCGGTTTGACACCTGTGACATAGAGCAAACGTGAATCCCAGGGTGGTGACTCATTCGATTGGTTGGTTTCACAGGAGAGGAGTGGCTCCACAGTGCCCTCCATTCTCAACAGGATGACCACCAAGCAGACTCCGCCCACCTTCAACAAGACCAACAAGTTCACCTCCGGGTTCCAGAACATCGTGGACGCCTACGGCATAGGAAATTACCGCGAGATCAACCCAGGTGTGTCTCCGTGTTTTTTTTTTATAGTCGCTGTGTCTCTGTTCGTGTTGTTGTTGTTGACGTCTCACAGCGTTGTCCTTAAAGGCTGTCCTATCAATTGCACAGTGTCTTACCCAGTGTTCTCTTAAACAGCACCGTACACCATCATTACATTCCCCTTCCTGTTCGCGGTCATGTTCGGCGACATGGGTCACGGCGTGCTGATGACGTGTGCCGCCCTCTACCTGGTCCTCCGAGAGAGCCGCATTCTCTCCCAGAAAACGGAAAACGAGGTACGGCCCAGACAGAGACTCATCTCATTTTTCAGTTTGTATTGTGTGAATCTTTCAAATGGCCCCCTTGACGTACACAGCATATGAATAAAAAGTGAGCATTTTTTAAGTCATTGGTCCAGAACCCGACCTATCGGCCGGTTCTCCAACGTGTGTTCTTGCTATCCTGCATTGGCAGATGTTCAATATGGTTTTTGCCGGGCGCTACATTATCCTGCTCATGGGAATCTTCTCAGTCTACACCGGCATCATCTATAACGACTGCTTCTCCAAGTCCCTGAACATGTTCGGCTCTGGCTGGAGTGTTCGGCCCATGTTCAACCCCAAGGGAGGCAACTGGACGTAAGTAATCAGTTTAGCGAATAAGTCTGCCAACATCCAACCAATCGAGGCCAATGAGGAGAAGCTAGCTGTTGGTAGTGAGTTTTTTTGAGCTGTTTGAATGATGTGGACACCCCTACAGATTTAGACTTCAGGTGTTTCAGCCACACTAATTGCTCACATTAAATCCAGCACACAGCCACGAGATCTTTAGAGACTAACATTGGCAGTGCAGCGGGTCGTACTAAAAAGTCTTTGTTTTTGTGACCTTGTACATGACATTGTCAAACGATGGCGCCTTTGCCACCGGTCAGCTGCGTATGGGGCTGTGTAGTGGCAGATTATTGTGTTGGTAAAGGGGTTTAATGGCCAAGCATCTGTACACATGCCTCACATCTACATACACAATGCCGGAGTGGTGTAAAGCATGGCGCCACAGGACACTGGGGCAGTAGAAACGTGCTCTCTGGAGAGATGAATCACGTTTCACTATCTGGCAGTCTGATGGGGAAATCTGTGTGTGGCTGATGCCAGGAAAATACTACCTACTGGGCTTGGATGTGACATGTCAGTTTTAGTGAAGGATCATTTTACTGCTATGACATTTTGACATTTGGGTGCTTCTAACTTTGTGGCAACGGTTTGTGGAAAGCCCTTTCCTGTTCCGGAATGACTGTGCCCCTTAGAACAAAGCCTGGTCAATAAAGGCATCGTTTTAAGAGGCGGTTGTGGAGGAACTCGAGCGGCAGGCACAGAGCCTTGACCTCAAACCCTATGAACACCTTTGGGATTAATTGGAATGGAGTTTGCGAGCCAGGCCTTTTTGTCCCACATCAGTGCCTGACCTCACAAATGCTTTTTTTGGCTGAAAGTGCAGAGGTTTCCACAGAGACATTACAAAATCCCAGAGTGGCAGCTGTTGTAGCTGCAATGGTGGGGGCAACTCTAGTTTAATGTCCGTGGTTTTGTAATGTTATACCAGCAAGCTCAAACAGTGTTGAAGTTGGAAGTTTACATGCGCTTAGGTTGACGTCATTTTACAACCGTGCCACAGATTTCATGTTAACAAACTGTAGTTTTTGCAAGTTTGTTAGAACATCTTCTTAGTAAGTCCGTAATTAGTAAGTCATTTTTCCAACAATTGTTTAGACAGGTTACTTCACTTGTAATCCGTGTTGATGTTTTTTGAGGCCTACCGTCAAACTCAGTGCCCCTTTGCTTGACATCATGGAATAAATCTAAGAAATCAGCCAAGACCTCTCTACAAACTAAGTAATCAAGTACAAACAGCGCAGCCGCTATACCGCTCAGGAAGAAGAGGCACATTCTATTTCCTAGAGATACTTGTACTTTGGTGCAAAAACTGCTAATTGATCCCAGAACAACAGAAAAGGACTTTGTGAAGAAACTGGGTCAAAGGTATTTATATCCACAGTAAAACGAGTATTATATCAACATATCCTCAAAGGCCACTCAGCAAGAAAACCACTGGGGAGCCACTGCTCCAAAACCGTGATACAAAAGCCGGACTACCGTTTGAAACTGCACAAGAGGAAAAAGGATAGAACTTTTGGGAGGAATGTCCTCTGCTCTGATGAAACAAATATAGTTGTAGGATGAACCTTCGCCCCAGTCTGAGGCCCAGAGTGCTCTGGAGCAGGCTATCATCCAGGATGTCTCTGTACATTAGACTAGTCTCCCAGTTCCTGCCGCTGAAAAACATACCCACAACATGATGCTGCCACCACCATGCTTCACTGAAGGGATGGTATTGGCTAGGTGATGAGTGGTGCCTGGTCGAAAATGTCATGTTAGCAACCAGAAATGTCCTCCGGCGAATTGGTCCCTCAATTGTTTATAATTCATCTAGGTTTGAAACTCTCAGTGAGAATATGGTTCTGCAGCTGAATCCGACGGTGCCAGGGGTCTTTAATGGGCCCTATCCGCTGGGCATCGACCCCGTAAGTCTGACTGTCTCTCTGTCTGTTTGTCTTTGTGTCTGTCTGCCTCTGTGTCTGTCTGTGTCATATATATCTGTCTGTCTTATAATTACAGCCACTTCATGTCAGTGGTTCACTTGCATTTCTCTACATGCCGGTACACCTTTTCTTGCATTTCTCTACATAGATCTTGTCTTTGCCTCTTTCAGATCTGGAATATTGCCACCAACAAGCTGACCTTCCTTAACTCGTTTAAGATGAAGATGTCTGTGATCCTTGGCGTGATCCACATGCTGTTCGGCGTCTCCCTCAGCCTGTTCAACCACCTGTACGTTGCATCTGAGTTCAGCATCGTGTTTTCCTTTTAGACTTTTACCTGTAACTCCCGTTATCAAAGTACTCTTGTGAATACCGCGCCCTGTCAACGTAGTGCAGACAATAGACTACGATGGTAATTTAAGGCTAACTCTGACGAAATAAGCGTTTTGGTAGAGCGAATCATTGACATGTTTTAATATCCCAAACCGATATTATGTGTTGTACACAGGAACGCCTTGGAGAGGCAGCAGTTTATTACAGTTCTGTGTTATATGGAAAAATGTACTGCTGCTTTTGACTTTGACTAATGGGGACCATGTGAAATCTCCCACACCCTCCTGTAACTGTCTGTCAGGTACTTCAAGAAACCCCTGAACATCTTCTTTGGCTTCATCCCTGAGATAGTCTTCATGTTCAGTCTCTTCGGCTACCTCATCCTCTTGGTCTTTTACAAGTGGACGGCCTACGACGCGTCGACCTCCAAGGATGCCCCGAGCCTCCTCATCGCCTTCATCAACATGTGCCTCTTCAACTACAGCGACGTCAGCAACAAGCCCCTCTACCGAGGACAGGTGTGTGATTTCCCGTTCCCCTCTTCTCTGCCTCGCTTCTCTGGACCCGTCGCTGCTGCCCAGTTGAATATGGCTCACTGTCTTTAAACCAACCGTCTGTCCGCGCCTTCCTAAGTGTGTCCATAGTAGACCGGTGAAGTGAAAATACTGACCCTGGTCACGACCGCCCATTGAATCCTGTCACCGTTTTCCCGTCTCCTTCCGGGTCTTCGTGTCTGCAATGCGTCGGGTCTGTTAACCGCCTGTCTGTCTTGAATCCGTAGATGGGGGTCCAGATTGTTCTGGTGCTGATCGCCCTGGCATGCGTTCCTTGTATGCTCATCATGAAAACCATGGTGCTCCGGCGCCAGCACCTGTGGAAGATGCACCTGGTATGTGCTTCGGAATTTAACCTTTGACCTTTCGCTACTCGCGTCGACGCCCCGTTTTTGAAGACACGTTGTTGTTTCCACGCCCCCCCCCCATGTATTTGTCATGTAAAGTATACATTTACCTAGATCTTACACATTCATTTTGACTATAATGTAGGCGAATAACTCCCGTTTTGACACCGAACAAACACAGTAAAAACAACACATTGAAATATACTGCGTCTGTCTACACGATGGCCGACGTCCGCCGCGACAAACACACAAATGTACCAACCCAAGGCATGCTTCAAGCCGGACACAGATCTTGTGGCTTTTGTATCTAGTCACAGAAGAGAGGGGAATGCCCTGCTGAGAGTCTAGAGGTGTCATTAGAGAAAACAGGCGTGACCTCATCAACCGGACTCACCCAACAGGGCACGCAGAAATTCGGCGGAGTGCGGGTGGGCAACGGGCCGACGGAGGACGAAGCCGGCATCATGGACCACGACGCGCTCTCACAGCACTCTGAGGATGGAGACGAGGTAAAAGCCAGAGGGGCTCTGTTCATTTAAAAGCCAGAGGGGCTCTGTTCATTTAAAAGCCAGAGGGGCTCTGTTCATTTAAAAGCCAGAGGGGCTCTGTTCATTTAAAAGCCAGAGGGGCTCTGTACATTTGGTCATTTTTTCTTAGCTGGAATTTAACTATTATTAGGTTTTCTATCAGCTTAGAACGGACCTAATTTATTTTCTGATCTGAGACGTTTTGTTATCCCCACATTCTAAAACGTGCCACTTATATGTTTTTAATTGTATTTCATTACAGTCAGTACATCGGTCTGCAGCCTGATCGTATCTAGCTGGATTTCTCTCTCATATCGTTAAAACCAATGACTCCGTGGACGTTTACATTACTTGTAGTATCTTTGCACATTCGTCCCAATGCTCAAACACTTGTCATGTACCAGCTATGACCTGTAATAAACAGTTAGAGTCCAGTTAGCAAGGGGAAATGAGCACGTTTTCAATATGTCATCGCCCTCTTAGGCGTGTGTGACAAATAGCCGAGCTTATTCCACTGCATCGTTGAGTGAATGATGGGGGGAATGTAGGCGCGAGTCATGAGAGATTGGAACCGATAGGAGATGGATTTTCCATTTCACAACAGCTTCAGAAATGTACACAGTGAGGTAATAACGCACGAGAAGCTGCCCGAGTTCGTCTTTGCAGCAGGGAAGGGAATTTGGAGAAAAACAATTTGCGAGTCAGAAGTTCTGTGTTTTTGACAAACTCCGGTTTCGAGGGTTGTTTTCACAGGCTGCGTATGTTAAAAGTGCTAGCAGTCTCTTTTGAATTCTTATGCGTTGCTGTGTTTTTGTTTTTGTTTGTTTCAGGCTTTTTCTCATTAGTGAAATGCAACTATGAGACGAGGCTAAAGCATTGCTTCTGAAATATGCCACTAACCTTTGACCTCTGCTTACTTTCAAGCATGCAGAGGAAGAACCGGTAAGGACTAAGCATGATGTCTGTCTGTCTCTGTCTGTCTGTCAGTTCATTTTGTCGGTCTGACAATGTGCCAGTTCTGTCGGTCTGTCTGCCTCGGGATTATATTTTCTTCAGTCAATTCTTTCAGTTATTAGTCATTAAGTTAATTGAAACCACCTTCATTGCGTCTCCAATCCTAGTCCAGCTCTCGTTCGGATCACTCCCAGTGTTCTTCTCCAGATCTGGTTTACCAGCACTCCTACAAACATTCATCCAGTCCAGGTCATATTCATGATTAGCTCGACTTCTTGGCTTTTTCATCAGTTATGATGGATGGGAACTAGACTGTAGTGCTAATCTGCTCCTTCCATTCAGCAATTTATTTGGACACGTTCTCCACCAGAGTGTTGTTTTGGTTGGAACATGACGCTGGACGCCTGTTTCGAACAGAACAATGAGAGCCATCGCCAGCATTTCCGTGTACTGTTTGTGGAACGACGCATGAAAGACAGGGATGGAAAAGGGAAGTTTTCCCTGCCAAGCTGAACGAGCGCGACGCAGAGCGATCGATTCCGGTGTTTTTTCAGCTCACGTCCCGTGCGCTAAGGAAAAACAGGGCCTAACAGTAGCTTTAATGGCCCTTTAATGATGTTATGGCCTTCCAATGTGCAAAAGCCGTCCCAGTTGTGACCTGAAGAGGAAAATATGAAGCATCTTTGTATTGTATTAAGTATCGCGACGCTCATGCAACGTTCAAAGGAGAGAATAGAGACGCATTAAATCAACGCAACAGGCGTGGTCAACTCCATCGATAACACCCCAAAACTCACTGGTTGTGACCGTTAACCACATTTAAAATCGTAACAATGAAAGACAATCCTCAGATCAAATGTCACAGCGTATTATTATTAATCGTGTTCATCCGGGTAAAGTTGGTCTCTCCGTGGTTGTCAGGGGAATTCCTATTGATCCGGTTTGCATCTGATCCGATTGATATACGGCTGGTCTTAGAGTGCCGTTCTGCTGTGCACCTCTTCTTCCTGCAGTTTGACTTTGGAGACGTGGCCGTCCACCAGGCCATACACACTATAGAGTACTGCCTGGGCTGTATCTCCAATACCGCCTCCTACCTGCGGCTCTGGGCGCTTAGCCTGGCCCACGCACGTGAGTGGCACGCACACACACACACGTGTGAATGTACTTGTTGACACTAATGGGAGGATAACGACCTACTAGCAGAACAAACACTTCCATACATTTCTCAAGCATCACCTTTCTATTTACCCGTCTGCCGTTTTTTTTTTTTTGCCGTTCTGTTTCTTTCTCGTTATTTTTCACTCCTCCGTCTTAACACTCTTCTCTTGTTCTTGCTTTCTCTCTTGTTTCTCGTGCCTCCGATTCTCTATCTTTGTCTCTCTCGATCTCGTATTCTGCGTGTCCCCTCTCTCTGTCTCTCCACAGAGCTGTCGGAGGTGCTCTGGACCATGGTGATGCACCTGGGCCTGTCCTCTAGGAGCGGCGCAGGCTTTTTCGGCCTGTCTCTCGTCTTTTCGGCCTTCGCCATGCTCACCGTCTGCATCCTGCTCGTCATGGAGGGCCTGTCCGCGTTCCTGCACGCATTGCGTCTGCACTGGTTCGTCTCTCTCACACACACGCGCACACACACACACACGTCAACACGACACACACTGTTTGTACAAAATTACACATTCGTCACAGACGCACACACACACACACATGAACATACACACACTGTATGTACACAATTACACTTTCGTCACAGACGCGCTAACACACACACACACTCAATACATCTAGCACTGTACATGCCGCTCGCAGCCTCCCGTATTTCTGTTCATGCTTTTTTTATCCTTGGCGGTCTGCGTTCGTCTGCTTTGTGTGAACTGAAAGGAGTGCATGTTTAGTCAGGGGTGAAACGGGAGTGCCAAAGAGTAAACTGGGCTTCCCAGTGCTCAAGCAGGACCCGAACACAGTCAAAGGTGTCCCGAATAGCACCATAGTCAGAAGTAGCACACTACGTTGTGACCATTTAGAACTCACGTTGAACTGTGTAGTGTTCAGAAAACATTTTCCGTTTCTTCACGCAACCCCTCGAGTTTCCCAGTGATAAACATCATGTGGAGAAATAGCTCTACCCCTTGTAACTGCATAGACAGGTAGATCGACAAGGCTATCTACGTATAAACAGTATATATACATATATTTATTAGTACGTTATCTTTATAGGTACCAGGTTTTGGCAGGTTACGTAAAAGAGGTTTATTTTCTTAAAGCCTCCCTCGATTGACTGTTAGGCACTAATGACCATCTGACCTCATGGTTTAGGAAATAAGCTGTAGGAGAGAGCGTGTGTTTTTGTTGGAAGCCAGAATGGGTCTATTGGCTCACGCCCACCTGCCCTGTTTTCGAGTGTGCCAGTGTTCGAGCTGTGCCACGCGGTGCCGTTCCCTCTCCCTCTCCCAAAAAAATTTCAACCTGTCTTTTCTCAAATTATCTTAAAATGGCTTCCAGGGAACGGCTTTGTAGTCACGCTATTCCCCAAAATAATTCATTCCCTTTTTAACGAAATCCAAATTGACATAACATACAAGATGTTAGCCGTAACAGTTAATCTAAACTTCCCAATAGAAAAGTGTAAACGTGTTCACGTTGCAGATTGAGGTAGGACTGGCGTGAAACATAAAGATTTTCAGGAACAATCAGCACTAAACAAAAAACAGCCAAGTGGATCTAAAATGGCCACCTGAATGCAGGGCAGCTGCCTCCTATTGGAAACAACACAAACATAGAGATGCCTAGAGACCTCCATTATGTCAGGTGGTGACACCGGTGTTGACTGAGGAAACGTGATCTTTTTCCATTTCGTTTTAACGGCTACCCTCACGAGCTGCACTGTCGGGTGGTTAAATATTTGCCGTTGCGATGGCACATTCCTTGGCGTTCCCTGGGCTTTCCTCCGATTGCTGTCAGCTGAGTCTGAAGAGAAATGGGAATCGGGAATCCACTCTCATTACTTAAGGGCTGTGTCCGGAATGTCTTCCTATTGTCTACATGGTGAATTACATTTTACCAGGCCTGTGTAATAAGTTTCCAGTGAAAAGCATATCAGGGAAAACCTTATTTTTTCCCTACCAAACTAAATTGCTCTATTACCCGTAGGACAACAAGTTTTTTTGGTCAAAATGTTTATGTTAATGTTTAATGTTCAATACAGTTGAGAGAAAGCATCTTGAAATTACAGTATATGACTTAATTCGCTTTTCAGTTTAAACAATTTCGTCTTAGAAGCACTCAATGAATAGCAACATTGTTTTTGCGTGGGTGGCGCCGTTATGGAGGAAGCTTAATGGGACTTACTATAAAGTAAAGAAAAGATCAAGTATTTTTCCAGGCCCTGTGGGATGGGTCTGTCAATACATGTGAGTGAACATTCCTAACCTGCAGATGGCTCTATATCTCCAAACTTCACGTCTACTTGTTCAAACAACTTACTTCCTGGGCAGGACTATTGCATTTAGGTACCCAGGGCATCAGCCTTTAGATGAATCCGCTGAACGTATGCCTTTAAACTGAGACAAAGGTTTTTGGAGTGGATGAAAATATGATCAGATTTTCGTCATGTGCCCCGAAGAAGTATATTTTATTTTAACCTAAAATCCCAGTAATTGGTTGAAATTCGAAATGTTTTTTTTTTGCAGCTACTTTTCCCAGTAAACTATGACTTTGCCCAGCACTTAGTACTGCTCACTTATATTACTGCACTATTCACTTTTATTACTGCACTATTCACTTTTATTACTGCACTATTCACTTTTATTACTGCACTATTCACTTTTATTACTGCACTATTCACTTTTATTACTGCACTATTCACTTTTATTACTGCACTATTCACTTTTATTACTGCACTATTCACTTATATTAATGCACTATTCACTTATATTAATGTAATATTCACTTATATTAATGCACTATTCACTTATATTAATGCACTATTCACTTATATTAATGTAATATTCACTAATATTAATGCACTATTCACTTATATTGATGCTTTACAATCACTTCCTCTCTTTTTTGATAGGGTGGAGTTTCAGAATAAGTTTTACACTGGGCAGGGCTTCAAGTTTGTGCCCTTCTCCTTCGAGAGCATCCTTGAGGGACGATTCGACGAGTAAATCACCTGGAACCGTTCATGCTCGATCCTCAGCTAACCCATTCTCTACCCATCCTGGTCTTCATCGTCTGAGAAATCTTTGCATGTACTTCCTGACTGCAGCTCTCCTACCCCGTCTAGGGGAAATGTTGTGATGTTTTGCTTCCTCACCTTCACACTGTCCACGTCATGTTGTGCTGTGTGGTCTGTTCTATCTAGGAACTCCTTAGTCTTCCGTCGATGCCCTAGGAAGTTGACCACACTAGAACACAACCTGGTGTGTGCCACATTTTACCCACATGTAGACCCACTGGTAATAAATAGAACGACAACTTTGGTGTTTGCGTTCGAAGGTGACCTTCTGAACATGGTTATGTAATGATTGCAGTTTACAAAGTATTTATGAGACGACGTCATACCTTAATATTACTAACTCTCACATAACACAACTCACGTTAAAACACTGTCGGTTTATCCTACCGTATTTTTACCTTATACTACCATGTTCTACCGTATTTTTACCATATCCTACCGTATCCTACCGTGTCCTATTGTATCCTACCATGTTCTACCATATTTTTACCATATCCTACCGTGTCCTACCGTATCCTACCATGTTCTACCGTATTTTTACCGTATCCTACCGTGTCCTACCGTATACTACTATGTTCTACCGTATTTTTACCGTATCCTACCGTGTCCTACCGTATACTACTATGTTCTACCATATTTTTACCATATCCTACCGTGTCCTACCGTATACTACTATGTTCTACCGTATTTTTACCATATCCTACCGTATCCTACCGTGTCCTATTGTATCCTACCATGTTCTACCGTATTTTTACCGTATCCTACCGTGTCCTACCGTATACTACTATGTTCTACCATATTTTTACCGTATCCTACCGTGTCCTTCGGCATCTACATTCCCTCAGTGCGACTGGCGAAGCGTGCATGTATCTATTCACCGGGAACGACCCATGGCTGTTGTAATTTTCCCCTCGCGTATTGTTTTGTGCAGCATGATTTAGCCATTAGCTACTGGAAGAAGTGAACCCCGTCAATAGGAAATCACAACAGCTGCTTCCTGCTAAGGATGTGATCTAATTGAACCCGGGTCCAGAAGCAGTATCGCTTTACTCGTTTTGTCGGTACCAGTTTCATGTTATGGAGCAGCGAGGGCCGATATGACATAAACATACTTGCGCTTTACGTGTCTACCTACACAGTATTACGAATACATTGGTGTTGTGCACTTAGGTATTTAATTTTAAATGGTACATAATAAAAACACAGTGTTTGGTGGAAATGGGAGGCTATGTAATTAAAACATATCTGCATAAATATCTGCATACAAAGGTCTCGTTGTACGATCATGTGGCTCTCGACCTTTACCGTCGTTGTGTGTGAGTGGTGTTCGTGCGTACAGTACCGGCAGTAACGAAGGGCATGTAAAACGAAGTGTGAACACTGTCCTGTCGTTGACTGTCAGATTTAAATGCCACAGTGTTACAGCAGGTACTCTGACATCCAGGTGTTTGTAAAGCTAAATATTAAAACATCGTGCTTGTGAAGCTAAATATTAAAACCTGGTGTTTGCGAAGCGAACTATTGAAACATCGTGTTTGTGAAGCGAACTTTTTAAACAAGGTGGTCCTGGGAAACGTACGAGTGTAATGTTTTTCATGTTATGGTTATTCAGAGATTAAAAAGGAGAGTTTACCTGAAGTACATATTATTTCTTTCCCAACATTGTGTATATACAAGGTACGCTATGACAGTAATCCATGCTTTAGTTTAACTAGTTTACATCGTGTAACCTTTTTACCATAGACTCTTTACAGTTTCGGGAAACTACATATTGGATTTACCCTGTAATTGCCTCCCTCAGCAAGCACAAACCTCCATCCTCTATCATCCTTAGATTTCTTATTCTTTCTTAGATATCCTGGTTCGTTGACCACTTTAGCAACTAATTTCCCTGTGTGAAGGTGAAGCCCTCTGAGATTTACAGACCTCCATTGTGTGCAAGGTTAGAGGAACTACATCAACACGGCGCTGATTACACTGAAGAGACTGCCAAGGCATTGCACCCAGTTCCCAATCTCTCACAACCATATGGCCTGGCCCTCTGAAGGCCGTGGAAACAAACAACCTGTTAGAACAATGCACTGTTAATGGGAACCTCAGGCTCACTTTCACCATATCTCTTCCTGATAAAAACAAAGCGCACTAAACTCAATTATGTTACTAGGAATTTGGACTTTCTGGTTGAATGTATTGCTCCAGACCTCGAGGCTTGCTGATGGTAGGCATACTTATTTGCTCCTTTTATCTCTCAAACGAAATATATGTGAGACTGTATTGCAATCGGTTTAAAATAAGAGTTAATTTTCGGGTCGGGCCGGTGCACGTGTACTGCTGCACATAGATTTGGGCCCCGCCCACTGTTCTTTCGGCGAAAAAATATTTTCTGTCTTTCCTCATTATTCTGACAAATAGGGTTTTTTTAAGAGAACATCTGCGTATGTCTAAGACGGGTCAGTTATGTAAACAACCAGGCAGAATTAGAGCGCCCTAATGGTGATGGTGTGTTGTTGAGAGTAGGCCGAGTTTATGTTCTGGAATAATGCATTCCTCAGCGCTCTAATTCTGGAATAATGCATTCCTTTTACTTCTTGGCAGTGGGTTTACACTGCTTTACTCTCATCAAGCAGAAATTGCCTGAAATGCACCAAGATTACTGCTTTTGCCATGGCAACGCAGGCGACCTGAGGTGAACTGGTTCTTCATCACGCCAAGGGTTAACACGCATGGGTTCACTTGAACGACATACGATGCCTGTCACAACCAAACATGTGCATCGACTGAACAAATGAAGGGGACTTATCAGGCATAGACCGCCCCGGGGACTACAGAAGTCCGACTTTACAACGGCCGAGGAGACATTCACTGTTGCGTATGTTACAATTTGTCTGGTATTTGTCCTTGGCAGCCGAAAATATTTTCGAAACATTTGATAAAAGCAAATGTCGGCAATGTTTTCAGTGCTGCGGCTCGGATCGCTGACCCGCTGTCCTCATCTCCCACGGAGAAAGCAGGGACTCCTAAGGAGGAGGTCCGTCGATCTGGGTCGGCGGGGGAGGGAACCCAGGAGGGCACAGGTGCCTTTTAATCGTCTTGTTGAAACTGAACCACAGGAAAATGTTGTTGAGTTGACTAGGTTGTTAAAAAGCTTGGAAAATTCCAGAAAACAATGCCATGGCTTTAGAAGCTAATTTACATATTTTGAGTGATTTGGAGGTGTGCCTGTGGATGTGTTTCAAGGCCGACCCTCATGCTTTGTGCCTCATTGCTTGACAACATGGGAAAATTAACAGAAATCAGCCCTGACTTCGGAAAGTATTCGTAGAACTCCACAAGTTCCTAAAGCCACAGGAATTAAGGAATAGAAAGGGTTTTATTCGCCAAGTCAGTTTACATAAACAAGGAATTTGTTCTGACCCATTACTGCAACCCGTAATACACACATTCAAGAACAAATATGAACAATACTACCAAGACCGTGACCATGCGTTTCTACAATATGTTATTTATGTATATGCAATTATGCAAATGTGCCATGTCTAGTCCCCTTTGTTCTGTGTATTTGTATGGGCGTGTGTATCAGTGACATCACAGCCCTGTATAGTGAGCTTGTATGCATGTCTCCTCTTTTCTTTTTAATGAATTAAATGTGATTGTTAGTTTGCATTTCATCTGCAATTTACACGTCCTGTGTACACAATGCAAAACAATATAATGATTTTTAAAGGCACTTTTACAGTAAAAGTTACCGTGAAGAAAAAAAATCTCTAATTTCTGTCATCAAAATATTTAAAAAAGAAAAAATGACAATACCTGGTCAAATGATTGTTGCCCTAAATTTGCTAGCATGCAAAATCACTTAACTGTTCAAATACGTGTTCCCCAGTTGTGAATTCTAATGCCTGCCAGTTAATATTGTTTCCAGGAATAAAGTTTTTCCCTTGCATGTACAGTTTTATTTGACAGGGAGTGATCATCGTGTCCCAGAAATGGACGTCAGTAATATCGCCTGTAAATGACTGCATTGATGTAAAAGCCCCACCATAATTTCCTTGGTTTTGCCCTAAAATGACAATAGGTTTTCCATTTACAGGACCGTTTGGCTTTAAAATCTTCCATGCACTGCGTCTTCCATTGGCCCAGATTTGGGTGAGTCCGGTTTTAGAGTCCCAAGTGACACAAAAGGAGATCCATGCATTTCTGTTTTCCGGCATTCCACTGAAAATAACCTCATCTCCTCTGATGCTTAATTTATACCCACCCTTTGATTGGAGCAACACACTGATGTCTTTGGCATTAGTGGGGGTCGACAGGGAGAAAAGGGACTGATCTCTTTGGAGATCCGTGAAGAACCTCTGACACATAGTCATGGCGGAAATAGGCTTGGAGAAGTCGCCGGTGACCCTTACAAATGAGTTGCTCGTCTCGACTGGTATGATGAACTTTGTTCCAGAAAGATCTGCGTGAGTTGAAAACGTGGAAAGGGGACATTCTCAATGTGCTAGAAATCAACTTGTTCGTGTTTCCACACAGATGTACTGCCTACAATGATTGGACGAGGTTTTACCGACACACAAGTAGAGTAAATACCTAAACAGGATTGGGCCAGATCTACATGGTTAGAATGACAAATTATACCTTTCGAAGGGAACTCACCTTGAGGTCTTCCGTAACAGCGGTTGATCAGCAAAGCCAGTAGAAAGGACAACATCTGCATCCACTTTAATAAACTTTTGCCAACAAAAGAAATTAAAGAATCACATATACTTCAACCTGGTGAACTTGCTATCAAGACACCAAAAAAAGTACATATGATCAATTAAAAATACAATTGAATTTTAACAAAGTCATGATGATTTTTTATTACCTCTCCATGTCTCCTCTACGTTGAGCCTTGTCGAAGAAATTCACCAGGACACAACTTTGATTACAGCTTTTGTCTTTTCTACTGAAGAAATGAGACACTTTTAAGTCAGGGGGCAGAACCCCGCTGAACCAATTGGGAAGATGGTCGAATAAATACACCCTCCGGTTGCTATGTGTTGTAAGTGAGTTTAAGTGGGTCACTACAATGCAACCCGCCGTGCATATTTGCACAGAGCACACTAGCAGACACAAACCCAATACCCTCTGCACAAAGAAACGGCTAAACTCCTGCTCCTACTACCACTGCAATACATATGTTGAACGGGGAAGCTATCAATTGTCATATTAACGATTATACATATTCTGAAATGCATTACATTTGAAACATTACTTCAGTACAGGCATGTATTAGAAATTGGTTTATTTTATCCTTTATTCTGTCCCAATTTGCACGTGTTTGCATGTTCTATAGATCACAATACTGTCAACATATAAATTCTTTTTTTTGATAAATTCCCTTTTGACAACAAAGTGGTCGCAAAGTCCTTTTACAAACACCAAACTAACTGTGGACAAGTCAATGCTTGCTGAGGTTTGGCTAATTTTTAGTAGAAGTTTTGAAGTAATAGTTCAAGCAAGGCCTTGCAAAGACCTTTTTTAGGGCCGTAGGCCAAAATGACTAAAAAGGGCCCCGTTATGTGCAATTCTTTGGGCTGCCAAATATTAAGTACCATCCCTTATCAGGCAGTCTTTCTAACGTATTACACCTTGACTGGAACTGTGAGTCAGATATATCTAGGACACATACTGTAGGCCATCAACACAACTACCAGAAAGTATGTATTATAAGAGAGGGAAATTATTTTACTTAACCATTGTAAATAAATTCCAGAGACTGCGTCGTGAGGGCCAGGGTTTGAATTGGGTCGTGGCATACCAACAGTGCCTAAAAGACCAGCATTGGGATGTGCTAATTGACAAAGCCTTACATAGAAATGTCTTGCGCTCGAGTGACGCCCAGTGGTAATATTTAGAACTTGCACTTCAGCATGTGGAAACCAACTAAAGACTTCTAGAATAAGCAAGAATAATAAAGATTTTTAAGCAGTCACACATCAACATCATGTAGTCTTGAAATTCCGAAAATGCACAACTTTTTCAATAAAAACAGTATAGGACATACTGCAGTGTTTGGACATTCTTCTCCGGTGTTCAGATAGTTTTGGTTGTCTGTCATGTCAGTGGAAGAGCTGGAAGAAGAACTCCAAAACCTCAAGGAGAGGCTGGGATCGGAAAAGGCTGAGATGGACAAGCTAAAATGTGACAATGATGAATTGACTAATCTTTTACTCGATGCAGGAAAGACACTGCCCTCTGCTTCATCCCCTGCTTCGTTAACTCCCGCACAGACTGCTTCACCCAGGCCTCAAACTACAGCTTCTGGAGGTGGGGTAGGGTATATGGTGGAAGTAGCATATATGCAATGGGGAAAGAAAATCAGTGTATTCTCTGGACACAAATGTACCGTCTCATTTTATGACTGGTTTGATGAACTACAAAATGTTCTGAGTTCCAAACGCTACAAAGATCATGATGCTGCAATCTACATTTATGATCATTTGGAAGAGGAAAGTTATGGTATTACCACTACTAATGCAGCTCCTAAAGGAGATACTCTTTTGTCAGATCTTAGGAAGGCAATCCGGAGACAGGACGCTAAGCTAGACACCTTACCACGGGAAGTTGCAATGCTTCGTGCACAAGAGAGGTGTGCCCAGCAGTAGATGTCAGGGTGTTGTGAGGTGTGACCGGCAGTAGATGTCAGGGTGTGGTAAGGTGTGCCCAGCAGTAGATGTCAGGGTGTTGTGAGGTGTGCCCAGCAGTAGATGTCAGTGTGTGGTAAGGTGTGCCCAGCAGTAGATGTCAGGGTGTGGTAAGGTGTGCCCAGCAGTAGATGTCAGTGTGTGGTAAGGTGTGCCCAGCAGTAGATGTCAGGGTGTGGTAAGGTGTGCCCAGCAGTACATGTCAGGGTGTTGTAAGGTGTGACCGGCAGTAGATGTCAGTGTGTGGTAAGGTGTGCCCAGCAGTAGATGCCAGTGTGTGGTAAGGTGTGCCCCGCAGTAGATGTCAGGGTGTTGTGAGGTGTGCCCCGCAGTAGATGTCAGGGTGTGGTAAGTTGTGCCCAGCAGTAGATGCCAGTGTGTTGTAAGGTGTGCCCAGCAGTAGATGTCAGGGTGTTGTAAGGTGTGCCCGGCAGTAGATGCCAGTGTGTGGTAAGGTGTGCCCCGCAGTAGATGTCAGGGTGTGGTAAGGTGTGCCCAGCAGTAGATGCCAGTGTGTGGTAAGGTGTGCCCAGCAGTAGATGCCAGTGTGTGGTAAGGTGTGCCCGGCAGTAGATGCCAGTGTGTGGTAAGGTGTGCCCTGCAGACAGTCATTAGAGTCATCGTAAAGCGACGTAGAGTTGCCATGGCAATATGACCAGCACATCTTTGTGTAGGACCAGTAGAGGTTAGATAAATAAATGAGCTTTGTTTCTGTGCGCTTGAATATATGTATATATATTTACCATCCTAACATCTAGTGTCGGCAGGGATCAGCAGGAACCGGTGTAGGGTTGATTTATGTTTACTAATCATCAGGACGATGATCACTTTTGGGAGGAGTGAATGTAACCAGGTAGTGATAGGCATGACCATGTGATCTGGCCCCGCCCCTAGCTGTTCAAGAGGTTAAAGGTTGGCAGGAAGAGCTGTTTGTTTGGTGTGTGCTCGAATCACTGGTTGAGCAGCGAGGAGCTGTGTCAATGGACTTTACCTGGTACTTGGCCTATATCATTGTTTTATGAGGATATCTGTGTGTATTGTAATAAAATCTGTTCTATAACCAAGCTTACCCTAGTCTGTGCCTCTGTTTGGGAGGGTGAACCATAGTACACTGTGCAGAGGTAACAGTATGAAAAAAGTGAAATTGCTTTTGTTGCAACTTGTGGGAGCTCAAGTTATATTAGTTTAAGGATTTATAGAACATCACCAATGTGGCATTTTAATGAAATTATGCAATTGTGTTATAAAGGCACGGTAATTGCCCAACACATGTCTAACCTGGTGCATAAACAGGTGCTCACCACCGTCACTACAAAAACCGACCAGATTTAACAAACCGACGACGCGCAGCAGCAAGTTGACCGAACCAGAGATACTTTGGAGAAGATGGGAAACCGCAGAGAATTATGATACGTTATCGCATTGTGGGCAATTGTGCTAAGTGGAGCAACAGAAGGTGTAGACAGTGGTATAGCATTACAAACATATATATATATATAATATAACATATTCGCGTGAATTTTATTGTTGCACAACTTTATTTAGAAGAAAATGTGTTTTATTGACATACATGTCTTCTAAAAATACTTTCGTAACGACTAGCCTGGCAACAGTGCGACGTAGCATGACAACGTAAACGCGATTGGTCAATTGTCTCCTGGGCGGGAGTCAAAAATACTTTTCTTCATTTCATTGGCCAATGAGATAATATCTCTAACCTAACCAGTTCTATTCTATTACACTACACGGATGCATGCTGTGCCTTTAGGTTGATAGTTGACTGATCAAAATGAGATTTAAATGCATGTATAGCCTTACTTGGCTCGTGGTAGTCTTTAATGTGTTAGTTCATTGCGAGTTTCAGACTCTGGCGCATTTAAAACCGCAAGCCGACGACAAGACTCAGGGGAGAGCCGTTGTGGAGCTATTGAAGCGCCTGCTTGGAAACAGGTCCCGTGAGTTCATAGTGTTAGTCAACAGGACTATATCCAATGACAGCTTGGACGTGTGCGAGCTCCGGTCGGCGAAAAACAATAAAATCATAGCCACGGGCAGCACCGGGGTGGCTGTCGCGTCCGGCATTTATAATTACCTTAAATACTTTTGCAATTGTCACGTATCGTGGTCGGGAGATCAGCTTAACGTCCCGCGTCCTCTGCCCCAACTGACCGGGGTTCTGCGCATCAGCACCCAACACAGGTAGGCGTGTGCATGTGTGCATTCGTGATGCGACGTAACCCATGTTTCTAAACCCAGTGTGGATGCACAGCCGTGTCCAGCTGGGACAGGAATAGTGACCTATCCGATTAAAGAGGGGCTTTTCCTTTTCATCACAAACTGTTCATTCCTGTTCATTAGTCACGCTTTAGCTAACACCAGTTATGTCAGCACACGCACAGTGACTGGATAGTAAATTGCATGGGGTGTTATTTTCCCATGGCTCAATATCATCCGTAAAGCAAGATGTAGGTTAATTATGATTTGGTGGAGATCAACAATTTTCTTCTGCACTATCTGGTACGGCTGCGAGCGATGTGCAAAATGAAGGTGCTTCAGTGCACCATGATCGAGAGATCTGCATAGAAACGCGAGTTTTTATTTACCTTCTGAGGATATGTTTTGAATATGTTATTATGTTACCCATAACAGCTCCAGTAGCTAGTACCTTTTTTCTCCTTATTACATTTTAGACAGTGTGATGCGTAATTAATTCCTCTTTGAATTTGCCATTGACAATAATCATGGAAAGTCATTTTCAGACAAATGTGGGTTGTAGTTCAAAAGGAGCTTGGCCCAAAGAACACATGCTCAGGTTTTTGTCCTAATTCCAGATTCAGGTACTACCAGAATGTATGCACTGTAAGTTACTCAACCGTGTGGTGGGACTGGCCAAGATGGCAGAGAGAGATTGACTGGATGGCGCTGAATGGCATCAACCTGCCTTTGGCGTTTACCGGACAGGAAGCGCTGTGGCAAGAGGTTAGGCCCAATCCCTTGTGATATAATGTGCCTGTATTTTGTTGTATGTGTTCTAATGTGTAGCACATAGTACAAATAGTTCCCTGATACAGCCTTGTCCGCATTATTTTTTCCAGTTTAGTCGTTCATTCTTCCTATTTTAAGTTGTTTCGTATTCTAGAGCAGGCGGGTGTTGAAAAATCAAAGATTGAATGATCAACTGTTTTGCTGGATTAGGTGTACCTCTCACTGGGACTGAACCAGAGCGAAATTGACCAGTTCTTCACCGGCCCTGCATTTCTGGCCTGGAACCGTATGGGCAACTTGTTCCAGTGGGGCGGACCTCTACCACAGTCCTGGCATGTGAAGCAGCTTCACCTCCAAGTACTACCATTTGAACTAATCACGATACGAAAATGTCTTATCACCTACACTTGTAGTAGTAATAATAATAATTGACGATGTATATTTCCTTTGCCCCACAGTTTAAGATTTTGGACCAAATGAGGTCCTTCGGAATGCTGCCTGTTCTTCCGGCTTTCTCTGGGATTGTGCCTCCTGGCATTGCCAGGTATGACTCCTGATTCAAATACGTTTCATCACCACTATGCAATTTTTTTGTTTCAACACTATCGTTTCAGCTTTCTCCTGATTGTTCAGTCCGATTGTTCAGCACTGAATGTTTTTCGTTCAAAGGCTCTTTCCAAAAGCCAACTTGACCAAACTTCAGCCCTGGAGCAAATTTAACTGCAGCTACTCCTGTGCCTACACGCTAGACCCCCGCGAGCCCCTCTTCAATCGGATAGGGTCACTGTTCCTGTCCCAGCTGGTCGAGCAGTTCGGCACGGACCACATCTACAACACGGACACCTTCAACGAGATGACGCCGTCCTACTCGGACCCCGCCTACTTGTCCGCAGTCAGCCGCGCCGTCTTCGACTCCATGACAGCAGGTGAGAGACGTGCCTAAGAATGACAGCATCTGTTCCTGGAATGCTTGATGGAAGTAGTGAGCGGGACTAGAGGAGAGCAGTTCTAATCACTGTAATTGTCTCCAGACTGACCTGCCATACTGATAGCTGTAGTTATACCAAACCCCGTGCCCAAACACCCAGACATATCAAGAGCTCTGGCTTTCTGCTCCTTCACCCCAACTACTTTTTCTTGTCTCCAGTGGATCCCCAGGCCATTTGGCTGATGCAGGGCTGGCTCTTTGTATCTGACAGAGCATTCTGGAAGCCTGCCCAGATCCAGGCCCTCCTGCTCGGTGTCCCTATTGGCCGGATGATCGTGTTGGACCTGTTTGCCGAGTCAACGGCGGCTTTCTCTTTCACCAAGTCCTTCTATGGCCAGCCGTTTATATGGTGCATGCTAAACAACTTCGGTGGCAACAACGGCCTCTTTGGCACAGTGGAGAGCATCAACTATGGGCCGTTTGAGGCGCTTGCCTTCCCCAACTCCACCCTGGTTGGACTCGGGATGACGCCTGAGGGCATCGAACAGAACCCGGTGGTGTACGAGCTGATGAGTGAGTTGGCGTGGCGCAAAGAGCCAGTCAACCTCGCCAAGTGGGTGTCCCTGTATGCGGTTCGTCGCTACGGCAGCACCCACGAGAACTTGGCGGCCGCCTGGAGGCTGCTTTTTCGCAGTGTCTACAACTGCACCGTGCCGAACTACGTAAACCACAACCACAGTCCCTTGGTGCGCCGGCCCTCGCTGCGAATGAATACAGACGTGTGGTTCCAGCGGGGCGACGTGTTCGAGGCCTGGAGGCTGTTGTACCAGGTGGCGCAGCCGCACATGACCCAGGAGACATTCCGCTACGACCTGGTGGACATCACGCGGGAGGCCCTGCAGCTCATCACCACGGACTACTACCGCGAGATCCGGGACGCCTTCCAGGCCCAGGCACTTCCAAAGCTCCTGACGGCGGGCGGCGTGCTGGTGTACGACCTCCTCCCCGAGCTGGATCGCCTGCTGTCCAGCGACGGCCACTTCCTGTTGGGTACGTGGCTTGAACGGGCGAAGTCCCTGGCTATGGACGAGGCGGAAGCGCGACTGTACGACATGAACGCCCGGAACCAGATCACTCTGTGGGGGCCCGACGGCGACATCCTGGACTATGCCAACAAGGAGTGGGGCGGTCTGATGGAAGACTATTACTCACAGCGCTGGAGACTTTTCGTCAACACTTTGGTCGAGTGCCTGGAAAGGGGTAGACCCTTTAAACAGGACGCCTTCAACCAAGCTGTCTTCCAGGTGGAAAAAGGCTTTGTTTTCAATGACTGGAAGTACCCCACCAAACCGCAGGGGGACACCTATGACATTGTCAGCCGAATCTTCCTCAAATATTATCCACAGGCTCTGAAGAGACATGGTAGTCTGCCATAAGATAATCACATGTATGGTACAGATAAATAAAGAGGTTGGCTGGTTTTGCTCCTAAACTGCGAATTTGGGTTAGGGTTAATTGGGTTGGGATAATTTTAGACTAATCACCTACATCCCTTGAGTTGTTTTATTATTTTGTTCTCTGTTTGAAATTGAAAATAATGTAACTTAATAAATATATAGTATGTTTGCTGGTACTGAGTGAGCACAAGTAGCAAATGTACTTTTAGTGTGGTAGAGGGAAAGAAACATACTGTATATGACATTTAAATGACAAATGCTATTTTTGTATTTTCATAATTAAAACCCTTTTTGTAATACTCATCTTCTGTCAAAAGGTCTTATTTTGTGTTCAGAATACTTTTTTAATTTGTTTAAGCACTGACAGACATTGTGTGGCCTGAGATAGCCTTACGACTTAAGCAGAGGATCCAACAGTCACGAGAGGAAGGTATGTTGGTGTGCGTGTGTGCGCGTGCACGCTTGCCATTATTTAGTTTTTGGCATTGTTGTTCATAATAATTTTGACTTCATATTGATTCCGGAACATTTAACCAATTTACATCGTTACTTCGCTATTAAAATGTGGAAGCAAACAGCAATTATTTTGGATAAACTAAAAGGTAAATTGAGCATACTAACTATGCCGAAATGTTTTGCATAGGGAAGTAAGAAATGTGCTTTGCCCACGGAGGGGAAAAAAAGAGGAAGAGGGAGAAGGGAAGGTAACAGGAGACGAGGGAGAGGGTTTTAGTATTACTGTGCATTGTTATTACATTTAATAAGTATGAAATCACAAACGGTTTCTCTATTTTTAATCAGTCACATTCACCCACATTCGCTCTGAGGGTCAAAAAGGAGAGAGCGCTTCACAAAAAAAACCTGGGTTAATTACGGTTAACCTGCCTTGCTCAAAGGCTGAAACATGTAGACTACAAATAAAACAATAATTGGCATAATCTAACTTCTAATTATGAATTACATTTTTATATACAGAAATGGAAACGTGGTACATATTTCCCAAACTGCAACAACTTCTGAATTCAGTGACCTCTGTTGGCTCAATGAGGGAACATAAATGGACTGTTTTCAGTATCTACACAAACTACATTACCCATAAGCCCCAGAAATCAGTGTAGCCACGACCCTTTCGCACAACGTTCTCTACACAGTATAGAAATACCTTGAATAGATCGACACCTTTTCAGGAACTTCCGTTCGTGACCGTTGGTCTTCACAGCACAGTCACCAGTCTGAAATCCTGTCAGTTGATGAAAGTTATCGTTGTCCATATGTGAAAAAATATTAATAATGACATTGACAGTATTGAGCAGTGTTAATTCACTTCCGTTACTTCGCGGCTGTATTTGAATAAGGTAATATCAATGTAATATATAATGTCATGTTTGTTGTTGGATAGCAGCTCACTGCACCAGTGTGGGTGTGTATCAATGCTAGGTAGTGCAACACATGCTAATTGCTAAGTGGCTACTTTGCTACGTGGCTAGTCGTTTTCATGTCAATAGTCGTGGTTTCTGCCAATGTACAGCAATGAAGGTAATCATTATGTATTACTTGTGTATGTATTTATGTATGTTTTTATATAACAGTGCACTATGTTGTTGCAAATGTCATCACATGCTGTGCTGTAGCTAGCCTGTTGATGTTAGCCGGCTATGTAGTTGCTATCCGACTTCACTTGAGTACTGACTGTGTTTGGGGCTATAAGTTAGCTCACTACCTTTAGACAGATGTCATTGAATTGCCTTTTCGACTCCATCTGTATAGTGAATGCTTATAGGATTATATATAAATGACTTAGTTAATATGAAACAATACTCAGTTTTCCTTTAGTTGTTTATTTACCTTAAGTTAGTTCACATAGTTACTAGGTACTCACTGTTTGTCATTATGTTGCCCTTAATTTCCCCGTCACCCAGACACTGCCCCACGCGCATGCCGCCGCTCCCGTGACACATCTGGGCCACAATGTCCATGTTCAGCACAGGCATTCTGGTTCTCACCTCTCCGCTCCACACCCTCCCGCTCCGCATTGCCCCCGTGCTCACCTCAGCAGCCCAGGTGGTGGAGCGCACCCTCTACGTCCATCTCCACCCGGGTCTGAACCTCGGCGCCAGCGTCGGTCAGCCCCGGCCCGTCTTCATCCCGCCAGTGGTGGACGTATCCAGCCTCATCACTGGACTCTACAGCAACGCCGCCAATGTGTGCGCGCACCTGGATGTGCGAGTGCTCCTCACCAACGTGTGTGCCCAGCCCAACGTCGCCGCATGTCCGGGGACAGGTCTGTCAGGGGGAGCAGCGGCTAACCCCTTCCCGTCGCCGCAGCCGCTCTCCCACTCCCCCGAGGTGGTGCTTACGGACTTCGCCCTGCAAGACCCGGGGCAGTCCCGGCTGGTGACCCAGTGTCTGCAGAGATATGCTGGCAATTGTTACGTCTGCAAGCCCGGCTTGGCCTCCGTGCTGCTACACCCACAGCAGGAGAAGGAGGAGCCAGGCGACAGGGGCGGTAGATCAGAGCCCATGAAGACTTACAGTGAGGTGGTGGTAGGGGGAACGTTTGACCGGCTCCACGGGGCTCACAAGACGCTGCTAAATATCTCGTGCCTTTTGGCAAACAAGCGATTCCTTATCGGTGTGTGTGACCAAGACCTGCTAAAAAGTAAGTGACCTTTCTAGTGACCACAGTGGTGACTTGCTTTGTAGACAAGTAAGCACTTAATTTATAGTTGTGTCTTTGGGCATTTGTGCTTGTTTGCCATTGAGCAGATTCTCCTATTCAATGCAGCATAGTTGTATCCAGTCTAACTTGGATTAAGTGCCTTGCTCAAGGGGCAAATCAACACAATCAACTACTTGTCAGTTCAGTGATTTGACACGAGTAACTCTCAAATCCAACATCTAG
Source organism: Dallia pectoralis (assembly GCA_029465975.1). Taxonomy (NCBI): domain Eukaryota; kingdom Metazoa; phylum Chordata; class Actinopteri; order Esociformes; family Umbridae; genus Dallia; species Dallia pectoralis. The sequence goes on along the minus strand of CM055764.1, from coordinate 2,812,250 downwards.
GTTGCCCAATACGCATGAATGGCCAAATGTATTCACAACATATAGTAACATTATTCCTTACCACATTATGGTATAATTAGATATCTTTTCAGTTAGGATTATCCCAATGTACCGATAAGGTGCAGAATTACTTTGCCTTCTTCCCCTCGCCTGTCTTCAGAGAAGGTGCTGAAGGAGTTAATCGAGCCCTACGCCCTGCGGGTGCAGCACCTCAGAGAGTTCCTGCAGGACGTCAAACCGTCACTGCAGTACGACATTGTGCCCCTGTCGGACCCCTTTGGACCCTCCGTCGTTGAAGCCCAGCTGGAGTGCATCGTGGTCAGCGAGGAGACCCGCAAGGGAGGAGAGGCCGTGAACAGGAAGCGGATTGAAAATGTAAGCCCGTCTCTTGTTCTTACCAGCCGGCCAGGTCTCTGTTGATCGATCGGTATATTTACGTCCGCAGAACACGTAAACACTGACAAAAACTGCACAGGCCAGTTATGGTAGGGCCCGAGGCAGGGTTTATGTGTTTTCTGAATGTAAATAGTCGGAAATTCCTAGGAAATGTAAAAATCTGACTGAGGGAGGGCTGGCTAAATTGAGTCTGTATCACGTTTGGATTTACTCTTTGCTCTCATCTCATCTTCAACCGCTTATTCGGGGTCGGGTCGCGGGGGTAGCAGCTCTAGCAGGGGACCCCAAACTTCCCTTTCCCGGGCAACATTAGCCAGCTCTGACTGGGGAATCCCGAGGCGTTCCCAGGCCAGTGTGGAGATATAATCTCTCCACCTAGTCCTGGGTCTTCCCCGAGGTCTCCTCCCAGCTGGACGTGCCTGGAACACCTCTCTAGGGAGGCGCCCAGGTGGCATTCGTACAAGATGCCCGAACCACCTCAACTGGCTCCTTTCTATGCAAAGGAGCAGCGGCTCTACTCCGAGTTCCTCTCGGATGACTGAGCTTCTCACCCTATCCCTAAGGGAGAGGCCAGCCACCTTTCTGAGAAAACCCATTTCGGCCGCTTGTACCCGCGATCTCGTTCTTTCGGTCATGACCCAGCTTTCATGACCATAGGTGAGGGTAGGAACAAAGATTGACCGGTAGATCGAGAGCTTTGCCTTTCGGCTCAGCTCTCTTTTCGTCACAACGGTGCGCTGAAGCGAATGCAACACCGCCCCCGCTGCTCCGATCCTCCGACCAATCTCCCGCTCCATTGTTCCCTCACTCGCAAACAAGACCCCGAGGTACTTGAACTCCTTCACTTGGAGTAAGGACTCATTCCCTACCCGGAGTAGGCACTCCACCGGTTTCCTGCTGAGAGTCATGGCCTCAGATTCAGAGGTGCTAACCCTCATCCCAGCCGCTTCACACTCGGCTGCGAACCGATCCAGTGAGTGCTGAAGGTCACCGACCGATGAGGCCATCAGGACCACATCATCCGCAAAAAGCAGTGATGTGACCATCAGCCCACCGAACGGGAACCCCTCCCCCCCATGACTACGCCTTGATATCCTGTCCATGAATATTACAAACAGGATTGGTGACAAAGCGCAGCCCTGGCGGAGGCCAACCCCCACCTGGAACGAATCCGACTTACTGCCGAGGACACGGACACAGCTCATGCTTTGAGCGTACAGAGATTGGATGGCCCTGAGAAGAGACCCCCTCACCCCATACTCCCGCAGCACCTCCCACAAAAGATCCCGGGGTACCCGGTCATACGCCTTCTCCAGATCCACAAAACACCTCTTTACTCTTTGCTGTGTCTGAATTATCTTTGCCATAAATCTAACTAGGTGCTGTTTGTCTTACGTTTGGCTCTGTATTATCGATTTTACATTCGGTTCTGCATTGTTTACATCTGGCTACGTGTTGTTTGTGTTTATACCTGGCCAATATAATATATATAGCCAATAAATAGCCAAGATAACCCCTTTGTTATGTCTGGTGTCTGATGTCTTCCACTGTTTATCCTTGTAGGGTCTTCCAGGGCTGGTGCTACATGAAATACAGTTACTGAAAGATGCCCACCACACCGAGATCGAAGAGGAGAAGATCAGCTCCTCTAGCCTCCGCTCGCGCCTCCTAGGGACCCTTCTCGCACAAGCAAATGTACATCTCCTTCTAGCCTCATCAGAGTTGTCATGCACACTTCTCTATCGTTATATTTTGGGACAGAATGTTTTTTGCCACAGTTTTGTGGGCCTCTGAGGTTATTCTATGACACTGTCAAAACATAAGGCTACTTTCAGACATTTTAGTCTGGATGCCAAATGCAGGGTTCGTGTCCACGTCGGCACCGTACTCCCTATAAAGTGTACTACTTTCAACTGGGGACCCTATCAAAAGTAGTGCACTATTCTGCAGATAAGATACCAATCTGAGCATTATTAAATTATGGCTCTAAAATAAGTTGACAATATTTAATGTTAACTATTGGCCTCCTGCATAAGCCCCGCTTGTTGCTGTGCCAATGCTTGTTGATTCACCCCTGCTGCCAATCTCCTGTCTCCTCTAATGCAGGAGACACCCCACCTCCCCCTGGTACCCTATTTAATTGGCCTGACAGGGGGGAGTGGCAGCGGGAAGACCTCTATTGCCCGGCAGCTGGAGGCTCTGGGCGCGGTCCGTATCGACACAGACCAGCTGGGCCACGAGACGTACCGGCCGGGAGAGGTGGTCTACAACAGGGTGCTGGAGGAGTTCGGACCAGGTTTGGATGACTTTGTTTTCCACGGAGGCTTATTTAATATATGAGAGAATGGATTAAATGTATATGCTGACATGTTTTTATTAATTACTCTTATTACTCTTATCCTCCAGAATTCATGAACGAGGACAAAACTATCAACAGACGTGCACTGGGCCTAAAGGTGTTTGGAAACAAGGTAATGTTTCTTTATTCGCGTTTCTGTGAAACCATTCTTGCATTACTACATTAATACTTACATTTGAGAAAACAATACTTGATGCAGATGTCCTTAATGATGTCCTGAATAGTTTTTTTTAAAGGTAATGTCGTTGTTTTTAGCATTTTTAATTTCTCATGTGAATAACATGGGCAATATCAGTAGAAGCGTACATTCATTTGTGATCAGTGGGGTTTTGTTTGTGAAATGCAGATTTTTAATTTGCAATCTGATGTGAAATAACTGCATCGGACTATTTGTGTCTACTGGTTTTCTATTGCTGTTGTTGCAGAAGCGGTTAAAAGCACTGACAGACATTGTGTGGCCTGAGATAGCCTTACGACTTAAGCAGAGGATCCAACAGGCACGAGAGGAAGGTATGTTGGTGTGTGTGTGTGTGTGTGTGTGTGTGTGTGTGTGTGTGCGCGTGCACGCTTGCCCGTCAGCCTTTATGCGAAAGCGTCAGGACAGTCTGCCCTGTGACCCCAACAGGTAAACAGGTGTGTGTGGTGGACGCGGCTGTGCTGCTCGAGGCCGGTTGGACAGACATTGTGCACGAGGTTTGGGTGGTCGTCGTTCCTGAGGAAGAGGTAACCGATCCATTACTGAACTGTGCCTTTTACCGTTTTGAATTTTGCTGTTTCAGACAGAGACTTAGAATATAGGTGCCGGGATTTCTGTTAAATGGCTTTCAGATTGAGTTCTGTTTTCTGTACCTCATTCGTTTGAACCGTAGCACACCTTGATAGGCGTCAACAAATTAAACCGTCAAGGAAACAGAACCCAATATCACAGTCGCCGTAGCGATATTTAAATTGTTTTGCACACGCCCCAGGCACTGTCTCGGGTAATGGCGAGGGACGGCGTCAGCCAGGAGGACGCCATCCGGCGACTGCAAAGCCAGTGGGGCACCGCCCGGCAGGTGGAGCACGCCAACGTGGTGCTTTGCACTCTGTGGGAGCCGGAGGTCACCCAGAGACAGGTATGAACCGGGTTCCACTTGAAATGTCAAGACAAAACGTGATGATGGCTTGTACGCTCTGTCCATGTTTCCGGGTCTCTGTTCCATGTCACCAAAAGATTTGTAACACTTTGTTGTTGATATTTCCCAAACCATTGAGGATGAAACGCTATTAATGTCGTTCTGAGAGATTGTTTCCCAGAGGGACATTTTGTTACAAGAACATTACGTGCCCTGCATTTAACATGTGCTTTTAGCAATCGTATTTCCCATCATAATTACTCATTGGGGGGGGGGCTTAAATGTTAAATGACCGATCAGCATGAAACAGATCAACAGCTGTCTCGTCTTAATAACATTTCACTTACATCTGTCAAATTTTGTTATGTTTAAAATGTATACATTGTATAAACCAACCCACTCAGTTTTCTTTTGTATTTTAATTCAAGGTACGGAAGGCTTGGGATCTGCTTCAGAAGCGGATCCAGCAGAGAATGGAAAGAGCCAAGCCACATTCTTGAGCCAGAACTGGACACAGACACACAACCACCACTCTGAAGTGTCACATCACCTGAACACTACCAATAGACTTTAAGCCTGACATGGGACGGGGGTAGCTCTAAACCCCCGAGTGGAGTAATCAGGTTAAGGACGTCTGTGATGTTATCGTTGATATTTCACACACTTGTTTTTTTAATAGACGTGGTTCATTCACAACGCTTTTGATGAGTGGGGATTTAGCAGGAGATTAAACAAGGCCAGGCGACGATGACGACGGCTGGATTGAATCCTGACAGCAAAGTTGGAACAATAATTGCCCAATGGTGTGTGTAACTGCTATGTCCTTCGGAATCCCTTCAAAACTGATCGAATCAAGTTCTTAATGTGAAACGAGTGCTCTGTCAGTTAAAGATTGTGTTTAGATTTTAACTTTGTTTTTTCTCTTACCAGTTTTTTAATTAATGCCATGTTAAAATACATTAAGCTGGATCTGACCCTATGTATTGTTATACTGAACGACGCAGTATAAAGAAGCTGTACTAAAAATAGTCATTTCAGACACAAATGCTGAGCGCTTTGAGGCCATCGGGCATTTGTTAATATAGCTTTTAATGTTGGGAGAAGAATATATAGAAAATTGCATTTTGGATGTTTATAATGAGTTGTCTATTTAATACCTTTGTGTCATTTCTAGAACAAGAGCAAAATTAAACAATATACTGTCTGAAAAAAATTAACAAATTTACTATTGCCAATGACTAAGGATGTCAGAGCAGTTTGGGAGCTGGGCTATGCTTAAGATGGTTCACCACCCAAGCCAGAGACTGAAGATTGAGTGAGACATGCCAACATTTCTGGATGGGTGCGCTCTGTTTTGCTCATTAGCTGTTTTTTTCTTTCATCGGGATATCCAATCGGCTTCAGGCACATTACTCTGCTCAGATCTCACAATGCATGTCTGGTTAATCTAATCTGTCAGTCCTTGACATAGTCTGATGTGACAATTTGTAAGGTACATGCAGCTTTTTAGGCAGAGGAACGTGACAAAGACGTATCACGAGCCTCTGGGGAAGAGACTTCGTGTAGACCAGTGCCAGTATATACCCCTGATAATCTTATTATACCAGAGATGATGCATGGATCGGTGGTACGTAGTTTACTTGAGAAATGCGACAACCATTTATACGGGGGCCAGTTTTAAAAGTAAATCACCTGCATGAAAAACGATCCAATGCCTTAAATGCTAAAATGACTTATTGGCCACACGAGACATTCATACGCAACCATGCGTTTGTAATCTGGGCAGAATTTAGTTTGCATTTTTCAGCAGGAAAACGCCATAGATATCCCTGGAAAGATCTGAATGGCTGCATATGTAGCTCAGAATGGTGTACATACTGTATCTTTCTGCAATAATGGTGCCCTCACAGATGTGCAAGTTACCCAGTCACTAACACACTGACATTGTGAAAAGTTCGGAAATACAAAAAACACAAATCCTAGACATGCAGTCTTTACTTTGCATTTAATAGATTAACACAAAATCATAAATGTCTTTAAAACACTTGCATAAAATACACATTTTCATAGGGTCAAAACACAGTTCATAGTCATGTAAAGGGTTAAGGCAAAATTAATAATACTACATCTTCCAGGGATAGTCATGCCTTGAGACTTACCACTGGAGCAGACTCTGGCTCACTTCAGAAACTAAAATTCAAAATGCTTTTGTCGTCCTCTACATTGTTCACAACAATTCAGTCTGAAAATACAGTGCAGGTAACAAATTACATTTACAAAAACATTTAAGTGCATTGACACGTGGTGAAAAATTATTATGCAATCAAATTAAGTGGAAAAACTATGTGGTTTGAATTTGCTACACCCACCTATCTGCCATCTCATGGCTCCTGCCATGACAAACACCAGTGTGTAACAGATGATACGAAAACATCACGCGATAGTGAATATACCCATTGTTGTGCACTTGCTAAAATCAAACGTTAAACAAACGTTACCCTTGAAACGTTTGTTTTTCATCCATTGTGCAATCGACAACGACAACCACCGACAGTTTAACAAGTCACGTTTTTGATTCTCTAAAAATAGCTGTCCTACATCGATGCAAAAAACATAACTGTGAGAGCAACATGGCTGGTAGTAAACCGTTAAAAGATTAAAAAAAAAAAAAAATATGAACCGAAAAGTACTTAAAAACAAAATAAATATTCGGTTGCAAGTCAGGTGTGTTCAAAAGAACACAACAATACTCTAGGAACCGGAACTGGTAAAATCTGTTCCCATTTATAACACTTTTGTACTAAATAATTTCATAAAATACAGCTTCTCATTCTGTGACGTAGACTGTGTCGAGATTCTCATCATTTAAATTCCTGCAGTCTAAAGTTCCACGGTTAGTTTGGCAGAACACACCGCCTCCCCATGGCTGTTGGTGGCTCTGCACTTGTAAACGCCAGAGTCAGTGGGTCTCAGGTCGGTCAACACCAGCATGCACATGCCGTTGTCCTCGTATTCAGCGGTGACCCTCGACGACACCTTGACTGGCACCTCGTCCTGAAGCCACTCCACCTCAGCCTCTGGATACGCTGTCACAGGGGAGAGTTAATGGTCACCAAATGCCAAGTTCAGGTGTCAGAGAAGGTTCAAACAGCAGGGACACCAGGGTGCCTGTGAGCGAGCCTCTGTGAACACCACTTTTAAAGTCAACCGGGTACCGCCACTGGTTGTGCTGGTAACAAACTATTTTGAGCAGTGTTTGGGTCAAATTGAAGTCCCTCAATTCAGGGAGTCGTTCGAATTCAATGACAAGAACTTGAGATAAATTAAAATTTAATAAACTGCTGCTCTTGACTGAATTTGCAACCAACCGTACCCTGGAGGAGGCAGGTCAGGTGAGCAGACGAGCCCTGAAGCTGTCTTGTGTCACACAAGACTTGGTTGAAGTGGGGTTTCCCATGTAGCTCTCTGTCCAAGGACTTAATCACTCGCTCCGCCTCAGGTTTCCAGTTAGCTTCTGGGTTGGGTGTGAAAATGACATGGTCAACTGCCAACATAGAGCCATGGACAGTTAGCGCAGTAAAAATAAATCCAAAGTGATATGAACTTTAACCCATGGCAGAAATCGTAAATCAATTAAAACATTGACGTGGGCATTCTTACCATCACCAGAGCTGCCAGGACAATAAAGTCTGTTTGTGAGGTTCCAGATTCTCCCCAATGCCTGGATCGCCCGGACTGTTTTCTGTGTGTAGAAAAATAGACGTGAAACTGAGTGTCATGCCATACCATCTACCTGGCAAATATAAATGGATCTGTGAGTCATTGTATGGTTCTGCAATGTAACGACGACATACCATCCATTTGCTCTTAGCCAAGTAGCACCTCATCTTGTCTTTTTTGAGGGACTTGGCCTGGTGGACTAAATTGGTAAAAGAGACCATCCATGGGTGGATAAGGGCTCCATCACACAGCAACCTGCTCCTAAAGGAAGGTAGAGGAACGAACAGACCGTTATATACCCTTTCACTCCGGAAGCCGTTTGGTGAAGACGGTGAAGATGGACATGGAGGAAGAGACAAGTAAGGCCATGTCCATTCCAAATCATGTGACTCCAAGCAAGTGCCACTAAAGTAAGGCAGATAGCGGCAACGTTGGAATCCTGTCCCCAGAGCACCAGCCAATATGAACACCTGGTGTCCTCCACGCAATCGGAGAAGCTAACCTTGTGTCCTTTTTGAGCAGGGCGCTGATGAAATCTTTAGCCAGGTCCGAGACGTCCTCGAAGCTCTCCTCGTCAAACTTGTAGCTCGCGGCAGTCACCAGGCCCAGGGTTTCAGCGACTGTGTTTCCTTGGAACGGCGATTCCCCGCTCAGCCTCGAAGACAGCAGAGAAACACGGTCACTCAACCAGAGGATAACACTGCCAGTCTGCACTCATGTTTTCTGAAACACTCCACACTCCCTACGAGGTGCGATATGTGAAATAGTTACACTGTATTACTCAACCAAGGCTACGGGTCTCAACTGTTAGATTCAACAGCGTTCACACAGCGTTCACACAGCGTTCACACAGCGTTCACACAGCGTTCACACAGCGTTCACACAGCGTTCACACAGCGTTCACACAGCGTTCACACAGCGTTCACACAGCGTTCACACAGCGTTCACACAGCGTTCACACAGCGTTCACACAGCGTTCACACAGCGTTCACACAGCGTTCACACAGCGTTCACACAGCGTTCACACAGCGTTCACACAGCGTTCACACAGCGTTCACACAGCGTTCACACAGCGTTCACACAGCGTTCACACAGCGTTCACACAGCGTTCACACAGCGTTCACAAGTGGTGGGAAAACATTAACTGCAATGTGACTGCACCATTCTAAACAAAACCCCCTCATGACATCATATTGTTAAACACGAACGTGAGCGAGTGATTGATTGCCTTCACAACTCACAAGATGAAGCAGATGACTCCGATGCTCCACATATCTGTAGCGAACCCGACCGGTTCATAGCTGATCACCTCCGGGGCCACAAACTCCGGCGTCCCATGAATTACTTTAAGCGCGACACCCGGCTCTATTGGACGAGAGACACGTTGAACATGAATACTGAACCGTTCCAACAGGTTCTGGAAACCCCGGTGTTTAAAGTGCAATACCCTGACATGGCTCAAATACCCAGAGGACAAAAACTCCCACTCACCCAGCTTGGCTGCCAGGCCGAAGTCGATGATCTTTATGCGGGTGCCGGTGTGGTCCAAGCAGACAATGTTCTCCGGCTTGAGGTCCAGGTGGACGATGTTCTGCCGGTGAACATACTGCATGCCTTCCAGGATCTGCTGCATGTAGCGCGCGCTGTTCGGCTCCGTGTGCTCAAAGCTGTCGTCCACGATGCGTGTGAACAGTTCCCCGCCGCCGATGCTACAAATGCACGAGACATGTCAGCTACGTTTGCCTCTGCCTACAGCGCAGCAGCTACCGTACTCTACCTCGGCTCTGGACAGATATTAGAAAGGAAAGTGTTTTCATTGCTGCACTCACAACTCCATCAGCATAACGATCTCGGAGCAACTGTCGTAGGCACCCAGACACTCTACCAGCTTGGGGTGACGGAGACAATCCATCAGCTTGATCTCCTGGCGCGCGGCTACCTTCTCTCGGGAAGTGCGAGCTCGGTAGAATTTACCGGCACACACCTGGCCGCTCTCCTTGTGACTCAGCCTGAACACGGTGCCAAACTTCCCCCTGTTGAGGATCCAAAACATGGGCAGTCATCATTCAGAGTAGTTAAACACTTTAAAGAATTGTCTTTGCCACAGGAACAGCACCAGTCAATACAGTGAGTGGCCATACATAACTTACACTCCCAGCTTCTCATGCACATTGTAATGGTCCTTAATTTGGTTTGTGTTGTTAATCGTGATGGGGAAATACAATTTCGGTTCCACTTTAGGCTCTCCTAAAGTACACAGAGTAAAGAATGATTAGTCACCATTGGTCTACGCTCAAGCAGGTACATGGCCTTAATCGCCCCGAAAGTCTGCACAACATTTCCTCGCAAACTTTGCTTCTAACACCCGTCCGCAATAACGCAATCGGACAGAATATGAACAGGTAGTACCCCCCCTCCAAATACCTACCTATGGGGTCTAATTTGACCAGGTCAGACGGGGCACTCGGCTCGCTGACGCCCACAGAGTTGCAGGCCCGGACCCGGAACTGGTATACCCCGTGGGCATCCAGGCTTGAGCTGACCCGGTACGAGGTGTCCCTGCAGCGGGTCACCACCTCACTCCAGTCCCCGGGCTTTCCGGGGCCTCGTTGGCTCATCTCCACCACGTACCCCGTGACCACGCTGCCTCCGTCGTAGCTGGACCCCGACCAGGACAACACAAGCGATTGGGAGGAGAGCTCAGCGACCACAGGACGAGACGCGGGAGGCTGGGGTCGGTCTGAGGTGACAAGGACACAAAGGAATGGTTAGAAAACATCTAAAAATCATCTTGTCCATGTTGTGACCACTGGTCTGACGATCACAAACACTGGCGATGCTCACCAATAACACGGAGGTGGACTGTGTGCCGAGCAGAACCCCTGCGGTTCCTCACGATAATTGTGTAAACGCCCGCGTCGCCGGGACAGACCTGCGATATCACCACACTGCTGCCCGTGTCACCCCTCTCAACTCGAGTTCTTGGCCTGCAAACAACCTCCTGCATAGAGGTAGAAGTGTGACTCGAACTATTGGTTAATTGTGAGAGTACAAATACCAGATACAGAACCGCCAAATTATTTTAATCTATTGGGGACGGTTTCCAGGACTCCTTAAGCCTTGTCTTGGATTAAATATTGATAGTGGAATTTTATTCAGATTAGAATTGCTCTGGGTCAAGGACATTTCCAAATGAAAAAAGCCTTCATCTGTGAGAAGTTGTATGTAGAATGTATTCAAGAGACAACAGAAATGAGTCATATGAGCCACACCTGTTCTCTGTTATAGATCCAACAGGACGCCACGGGAAAACAGCAACTCCGGAAAGAACAGTGTAGTCTGGCCTGCATTCCGACTTGCACCTCCAAGTGGTCTTGGGGGTCCAAAAATGTAACCAATGGACCTGAAAGAGACCACGACACCACATTGTAAAAACCGCTGAACGCTTTTCTCTTCAGGAAGCAGGCTCGCAGCTGATTTAGTTCTCACTACACACAGATTCAGAAGAGTAAAAGCTCAACATGTTACCTCAGACCGCACATTTCTGATTTAGTAAGCAGTGTGGCTAACAGCAAGTCATATGCTGGCACACACTGGAGAACGCTCCCTAACCATCAATCAAGGACAGTTCACAATCAACCATCTCAATCAACGCTCCCCCTGAGACTACAACACTTGACACCACCCCTGTAGCAACAACGGGACTTGTAATCCTGGAGAAGAGCATTAACAAAATGCCCCCAAACGTCCCACAACTCAAAACACAACTACCAAGTACTGAAGAGGGTTTCGAACCCATTATTCCAGAGATCGGAATATAGCAGTAGCCCTAAATTCCACTGATAAAATTAAAACCGAATCGTTACCTGTTGATAATGTTCCATTCTTGCTTGTGTCCCCCTGAGCAGTGACCCTGTCATCCAGTCCATTCTCGAAACCTTTCATCAGTAGCTTAGGGGTAGTAGGCATGAAATCCATCCTAAAAGTGGACACAAAAGTCTTCTCAGGGGTGGCCCTGCTCTCGTCCATCGTTTTCGTGGGAAAACTGCCAAATAAAAAATAAAAAGACTAAGCCCACGTTACAAGTTTCCCAATTGGATGACCATTGGCTGTGAATCCCTTAAACCCAAAACGCACACGACAGACCAATGCTTGAAGCTGGCCCAAACCAACTGGCTGCTCAAGATACTGCTTTCATGTCATTGGATAGCCCAAACGCAGATGACTGGAAAATTTGCTTTTTCTGGTCCAATTCAATAACTTGCCTCTTCCTCTCAGAATATAGTAAGAGATTGAGAGACATGCATACAGAAAAACAGACCTAATAAGGTGGGAAAGAATAGGGTCCACTTACTTGGTAACGTCCAACAGCACCGTCTCCAGTGGTTTCTGCCAGGCACACCTAGACGACTGTCACATATAAACAAACACAACGCACAACAGAAATCCAAATCTGACCTCATCATGCTCATCTTTTTCGTCACAAATGACATCATTGTAATCAAATAGGGCAATTAGAACAGGTTTTAAACATTTGTCTAAGATAAGAACCAACTCCTCTAGCTGATAGCTCTCCACTGCCCAGAATGTCATAGAAAATTAACATTTTGAGGCTCCAATCACAATGTTGGGAATTGGGATTGTTGCAGCATTTGGGCTCAAAGTCTTGTTTCTGCCATTCAGTGCATAGCATTGGTGATTTGAGAGCTTGTTTTCCAAACTAGAAGGTTTCTCAAAAAGTTGAATGAGTTTGAGGTTAAATAAAATTTTGCTGGCAAAAATGATCCAGTTACAAGGTCCTTTCAAGCCACCTCAGACTTATTGTGCACAAACTTTATTGTATGACTGAAATAGATTTTGCGCTATATAGGGGTTTGTGTATGGTTTAAAAAAATCAATGTACACCATAAAAAGAAAACAATAAAATAACCTAACCTATAGTTATAAGAGTCTGTTAGAATAACTTTTTGCAGTGATGACATCGAGGAGCCTTCCTTAAAGTGAATAAAGATTTGCAAACCAGGATAGTGAACGTTATTTTTCCAAGATTTTTAACCTTTGTTAAGAGTTTTTCTTGAGTGTCAAGTGACTGGTATTGTATTTGCACATGTTTCATTGTGGCAATCTACTGTAACATTGCTGTAGAATCAATTTCTAAATAGAAACACGGTGAATGAGAAACGTTCTGTATAATCTTGGTCAAATACTTTTTCCATCGTCTGTTTTAGGCTTTCACTTTAGAATATTGCCTGTCCTTATCTGTCGCCCTGTTTCTTTTATCTAAAACAGTCATCATCCGGTGACCATGTCAACCATTATTGATGCAGGCCCAATCATCAGGTAGCCAGTAAATCAGTGACGTTTTGATTGAGAAACGTGGCACTTCCTTTACTGCATACCGCTAATATCAGAAATAGGACTGTACATTTGTTGATGTTTCCACAGCATCCTTAATAAAGGAGAAATGTGTCCAATATAAGTGTAGTTAAAGTGATTTATTATAGCAACTGTTTGTATTTGAAACTGCTCTCTTTACTATCACCAAGTTCCTACATATACTAATGCTTCACTATCTATATGTATACCTAGTGGATATATTTAGTATTTAGTAACTAATGTTTGATTTACTATTGATCAACCAACTTCAAACAGATAGAACAATAACAGAAGTAACTTATATAGAGGTCACAGTCAATGAGAAAGGACAACGATATTTTTTACGGAAATTAAGGATTTCGTTTGCCCAGTTTTGCCGATGTTCATTGAGATGACAATATCCATGGCTTAGTGACAACAATGGAACATTGCCCTTTCACAATTGAATCAAAAAACAATTCCAAACTTGCTTTGATAAAGTATGAAGATATTGGAGGAAGATATGATTTCTATGTTTGTCAATTAATTAATTGGTCGCATCACATTTAGCTCCAGTTAATTATAGGCCAAAGCAGTAGACTGTGCTTATTTACCTGCTTGACCATGGGGAGGTGCACATAAACGCCAGCCACAATGACGTTAAATAACCTTATTTTCTTCACATATTACAGTAATTTTACCTGTGCTGCGTACGTCTCCATGTTGTGCTTGTTTCACGAGTTACCAAAGTGGGCGAGTTGCAACATTTAAGTAAACCCTCTTCTGCCAATGACCCCAAATTAACACCAGACGCGCCTCCACCCACTTATTGGACACTTATGGAACATGTGATGGCCCTTAAATGCCATGCCACATTCAATTATTCCGGTACAAATTACATGTTGCAGTTTGCATAATGTTGTATTTGATGTCGTGTACGTATAGTGCGTTCATGCCAACAGAAGGTAACGACAAGATAATACATTTATAGTCACAAATTCCTCAAGTCATCATCATCTAAACAGAGGCTTGATGTTTGACTATTCATCAGGGGAGTTTCTTTTTACAATAAAATCACTACAACAAAATAGAAACCAATATGGGCCAATCTGTTCGTATACTTTTATGGAAACACTTTTTCAAACATTCATGTATATTCCTGCAATAACTTTTCCAAAATTAATGTTCTGCAATAGCAAAAAAAAATATATAACCCAAATTCAGATTGCCTTAAAACATCTAATTCGGCCTGAATAATAAAGTGATTTTAAGTTTCACTCAAATAAATCGGAACCTTTATATAGTTTAATGTGTATAGTGGTCCTTTTATCATTTGTTGTGATACTAATTATCGTGTAATCTATTATTTATTGGACAAAACGTTGTCCCCATAATACATTTTTATATAGATTATTTAAAATATTTCTGTGTAAAATACAAACTTTTTTCTCAACAGAATGGATTAAACCTCCCGGACAGGAAATAAGTCCGTCTATAATATTGGTCCGACTTGGGTCGCAGCATGGACGCGTGAATACCAGCTCTTTGCCAAAGTTCTTGACATTTTGAACACATATAATTGTACTAGTGGAAGCTACAGATAAAAGTAAGGGTAAGGGTTATATTGTTGAGTCGTTTAATCAGATACAAGTAAAAACGATATTAATTAATAGGTTATTTTCTTCGCTGTCCTGTTTTTAACACTGAATCTAGCTAGTTGTTATGCAATCTTTATAGAGACACAGTACTATACCATTTTTTATTTAAAATGAAATAGTACCAGTCGACTTGCTATAATGTGTTAACAATGTAACCTTTGCTCTGTAGTGCAGCCATAGATAATTCTGTATTGAATATATAGTCGTGTAGTCTGGTGACAATCAGGAAAACAATTAAGGTGAATGTGGTTTTGCAATATAACACTAGTCATTGGTTTGCCTTTCAACATAACTTTTTAACTGTCAACAGCTGTTCGCCTGTTTTGCTGTTAAAATAGCAGCATGTCTGAGGAAATATTACAGAGAGTGAGAGACCTGGAAGGGGAAGTGGAGAGACTTAAAGCACAGCTGCGGGATAAGGCCAAGGAACCGGTTGTAAACGAGGTGAACATTGACGAAATGAAGGATAACAGCCAAACCGATTCCGTTGCCCGGAAAAAGGGGAAACGAGGTGGTCAGGGACGACCGTTTGATTTCTCGGCCCATCCTCGGCGCCATGTTGCACTCCGTTTGGCTTACCTTGGCTGGGACTACCAGGGTTTTGCTGTCCAGGAGAATACCGACAACACTGTGGAAGCCAGACTCTTTGAGGCACTAATTAAGACTCGACTGATTCAGGATCGTCAGAATTCGAACTATCATCGCTGTGGACGGACCGACAAAGGAGTCAGTGCCTTTTCCCAGGTCATCCAAGTTTTTATGTACTTCACCTCAAACAATAACATACTGATCATAAACAAATGAGTCAATAGCTGGGTAATTTTCCGAACCTAACTCAATGAACATAGATAATATGCAAACTCACATTATGTTCGTTTATTATGTTCGATTGAAATCCAACTCTTATTTGTTTATTTCACTCTGTTGCCTTGTGTTTTCTCCTGACGTAGGTCATATCTATAGACTTGCGCTCCACTCAGTTGTGTGGGGGCGTAGGAGTGACCCTACCGGCTCCCGCCGATGACAGTGTCAAGAACAAGGTCGATGTGGCGGAGCTACCTTACGTGAAGATGCTGAACAGAGTCCTACCCCAGGGCATTAGGATTCTCGAATGGTCGCCTGCGATGGACGGCTTCAGCGCACGCTTCGACTGTCAGTCTAGAACCTACCGGTACTACTTCCCACGTGGGGCACTTGACGTGCCGTCGATGACCGAGGCAGCCAAACGGTGGGTAGTGTCAAATTAATCAAAGATTGTATATGGACAGTGACCCTTTGGCATGTTGCAATACCTACTACTGTAAACATTTGGGCTCTTGATAAAAACAAAATCCGAAGATGCTAACCAATGCTGAATGATCACGGTGTGAGACTGAAGCAACCTACCCTAGTTGATCAAAAGCCCTGATTTCTAAGCCCCACATGTTCTCCGTTCTCATTTGGTCTTCAGCTATGAGGGCACTCATGACTTTCGCAATCTCTGCAAGATGGATGTGGGCAATGGGGTTCTTCAGTTCCAAAGGACCATCCTGTCCGCCACGGTCCAGCCTGTCCATCAAAGTCACCCGTCTACCAATGCTGACCCATATGACCTCTTTATGTTTGAGATAAAAGGACTGGCCTTCCTCTATCACCAGGTACAGAATGGTCCCTGGCTGCCCCAACTTAGATGCGTGCGCACACATGCACTTTTCATGTTGACTTTTGTGTAAGATTGATGTGTTGGTACTTGTTTGCCCCTTTGCGTTCTTGATTAAAACCTTCCCACCAGGTCCGGTGCATGATGGCGGTGCTGCTGCTGATTGGCCAGAAGCTGGAGGCTGCAGAGATAATAGACACCCTTCTGGATGTGGAGAAGAATCCCAGAAAACCTCAATATAGGTGAGTTGATGAGACTCTGCCGACCACTCACTCGGGGACAACCACCCCTTTCTTCATCAGTCTATTTAACAAGACATTTGATATTATGGGTGAAAAAAATGACCAGTGAAACTTTGAGGTACTTTCTGTCACTTTCTAATCCGTTTGCTAATAAACTTTCAGCCTGATGGGTTATATGGTTGAGACAAATGCCTGCAACCACAACGGGGGGAAATATCTTCACATTTCTGAAACGAGAGAAATATAAGCAGCCACCTAATTTCTAATACTTATGTTATCATAACCAAATTTCATTCAGCATGGCGGTGGACTTTCCCCTGGTGCTGTTCGACTGCCATTTTGAGGGGTTGAGCTGGCGTAGTGAGCCTGAGGAGTCCAACATTGCCCTGGCCACGTTGCAGAAGCACTGGACGCAAGCGGCTGTCAAGTCCCAGGTCATCCGCAGCATGATCCGAGGTGTGGAGAACAAGGGTCAGTCCCACCGTTCCAAATCTAACTTTGCTAGTCTTACACAGAGTTTTAACCATGCCAGCTCTGGGATTTGATCTGGCAATCTGTCGGATGTGCTAAAAACTCGCCCAATCAAATGCTTTATGATAGAGTTATATCCTCACATTATTTTTTTTAATTACAGATAAAAACGAAATACACTTTGTGTAAGGGAAAAACAACAGCTACGGTTTTGGGCCAAGTATGTTTCCTCTATTCACAGATGGGACCTCTTCTCCTGATTGCTGTCTAATGGAAGGGACCAGACAACGGACCTATCAACCGTTGATGGAGCGTCCACGCTGCGAAAGCCTTGAGTCCCGGATAGAGCATTTTGTTAAAAGGGGCCGGCTTGAACGAGAGGAAGGGGAAAATGGCAGTGAAACGGTACACAAGGGCAAAAGGTCAAAGCAATTTCACACGTCTTGAAGTTCATCCAATTTTCCTGATGTGACAGCACCTGTTTGACCCCAGCTGCATTTTTAAACTGCACGATCGACATCTGCCAAGACATTGAACTAGTACAATGCTGTGAGTGTTTTCAAAATGCAGCTACCTTTTGCTTTTATGGAATGAAGACGATTGTAAATGTATGTTAATCTCTAGAATAAATTTATTTTGGAGATGAATCTCTATGGGTTGAATTTTTCTCAAGACAAAAAGGTTTTGTTATTTACCAATAGTAGGAATCTAGTAGGACAGTGCGTTCTCCCTAGATACATTTCATGTGCCACATTTTAAGTTTGTCATGTAGAAATTGATAAAAGTAATGGCAGAAAAATTATTCCGTCATAGTGGAATTCGGGGGAACTATTTAGTGAATTCTAGTGAACACCCGGAAGGTTATATTAGACGCACGTAGCTAAGGTTAACCATCGTTATTATCAGCAAGCAATCTCTCTGTCAACTCCCATCAACCTGGACTGATGTCGTTCAAATATTTAAGTGATTAGTGGTTGCGCATACTTATGTGAGAACTAATCTATTAAATAAGGTATATTAAACAAATGCTAGCGGCTAAGCTAGCTGACTGCTGAGACTTCCGGTGCAGTCCCGTCTTTGAAATTGACCTAAACCCGGATCAGTTTTTTTGATTAAGACAAGAGAATTCACCGGTCTAAAGTAAGTTCATAACATATATGGGATCACTGATGTATTGGAATTTGTTAACTGGTTTGATCAAAGTCACTGTCATCATCAGACTGTAGCACACAGTGATGATATTTAATGATAGATATAGACTATATTCACACCAACCATGCAATACTAAATAAGCCACGTACAATAGTTAAATAACATTTGGATTTGCACGTACATCATTCGATATATCGGTCCGAGGAAATAAAAGCTTAGCCTAGTTCATGTAAAAAGAGACATAAAAGCAACGGATCTGTCAGGGCGACTGACACTATATTGGTATGTTTGCTGATTTCATGGCGCTCATTTCTATGCGTGAACAGTAGGGGGCGTTTTGACAGAATGATGCGAACAGACATCAATGTACTTCAGACACTTGACTCTTCTGAGGCGGTCCTGGATAATGCCGAGATCAAGGTTTTTTAATACATCCCATTTAAAGCCACGTCATTTTATTTGATGAAATAATGAGCCTGTGTTAGAGTTCTGGCTTTGAGGTACCCTCTCCAGTTTCTTAATACACCCTCCCATGTCTCCATTTGTGCATTTACATGGGCCTCCACCAGTGGCGATTTTAGGCACTTTTTGGGGATGCTCAGGTGCACCTTAATTTCGTCTCAGCACCTCTGAAAAAAATATCAAAAACTAACAAATTATAATTTGTATTAATTGATAGTATCTTCTGAAATCATTTGTAGTGCTCAAATATAGAGTTTGCCACTTGTCTGTTAGTGATAATCACTGGTAGAAATGGCTTGAATTTTTATATCATATTCTTGAGAAATATTCTCACTAGGAGCTCAGCCCTGCTAAAGTTCTGATCCTAAAATCGCCCCTGGTTTCTACCGTTTGCATAAGAGACCCAACGTTGAATGGGTGGAAATTATTTAGTATGTATTTTTGGAAGTAGATTTTCGCCAGAAATATAAATTACGCTTCTTCATGGCTTACCAGGATGTTCTTGGTTGGGTTGACGGGAGGAATTGCCTCTGGGAAGAGCACAGTGTCCTCTCTGCTGCGAGCGCTTGGCTGCCCTATCATTGATGCCGATGTGGTGGCTAGACAAGGTACATGCTGTGGAATGTCAGTGCTGCTGCCTTTTATCACACAATTTGGTCCATTTTGACCGATCATGCTTTGTCCCATTTATTTTTCAAATGCCGAACCAGAGGCATTTTTAAAGAACTCTATGTATTTTGAAGATGTTCTGCATGTTTTACTGTATACTAAATGGCTGTTAGGAAGACACCAGGGTCCTGTTCATTTGGCACTAAATGTAGGACCACAATGCTACAGGGATGGACTACCAGGAGAACATGTTCAATTAAGGATGTTAATTTTTGTTTTCTATAATGTGTGCAAATTTCCTTCTGTGCCTCAATGAACGCACCACGTGTCTGTAATCAGGCTCAACTAACTGTGTCCGTTTGTCTTTGCCAGTGGTGGAGCCCCACAGTTCGGCCTACTTACGGATCGTGAAACACTTTGGCCCGGAGATCTTGCTGGAGAACGGGGAGATCGACCGGCAGAAGCTGGGCCAGCTCATATTCGCCGACGGCGAGAAGCGCCGTCTGCTCAACTCAATAACGCACCCGGAGATCCACAAGACCATGCTTAAACAGATCCTCTTTTACTTCATCCGAGGTTAGCGATCCCATACCCGTCGACTCCACGGCTGTTTGTGTTTCTGAAGCATTCGAGGAGGTAACTTCAGGGTAGTTGTGGAGTCCTAAAGTTGCCATATTGCTCTCACCTAACTGACCCAGAAACCGCAAAGACAAGTAAAGAAGTTCAGCTGCGTGGTAGCAGGTTTAAGAGTTATGATGATGCATTCTGGACTTTTATTTTGGGTTTGTGGGAACTTTCAATGTGAGTTTTAGTTTTAGATAGTCTTGACCAGAGCAAGTGGCTGTTGGTGCAATCAACTAAGGCTGGTTGGACCACCACAAATAACATTTTATTATTAAAAGTAAATAAGGAGTTCATGTCTTGGACACACTTTTGATATTTGTCTTGTCCGGTTTGAGCAGCTTTCACCAAAGTCCATGCTTTTAGGTGCACATGCTATTCTGTGAAGACGCTAACGCCTCTCGATTATCATATGGAATGTTAATACATATCTACTTCAGTCACATGGCCATATCGAACGAATGTAGCCCAGTGTTTATAAATAAAAACCTAGTCCGAGAGTATAATCCATGAAATGGTACGTCACGTACAAAACTTTACATAGCGCGTACTGGTATGAGTGAGCCTACTGAGTACAGCGGAACGGCAGGTAACTCTGTGGCGACTGCTCTATTTCAGTGCTGCTTTGTGTCTCACCTCAGGTTATCGCTACGTGGTGCTAGACGTGCCCCTGCTCTTCGAGACGAGGCGCCTCACTCGTTTCCTCAACCACACTGTCGTAGTCTACTGGTAAGACGGCCTCAGGCTTGGCTGCTTCCTCCTCAAATGCGATTGGCTCTGTGGTTCTCAAACCTCTCTTGGGAACTGGGAGATGCTCAATATATTCTATGGATTTTTGAGGGCCACAACGGGTTCAGCTTGTCTACTAGTGATACATGGCTACTTTTTTCCCAGTGAGCTAGGTCAGGGCTGCGACTAAACTGTTCGATGTCTGTGGATTACCCGGGGAGGTTTAAGAACGAGCGCTCTAAATTGGGAAACACACAGGCTACTGTTGACAACTTCTGTGTGCTTTTCACCATCTAATATTGTTTTCCCTTGATAAATGTTGACCGCCTTGTTTGGTTTGTGTGGTGTGGGATTGGTTCCCTTCACTTTAAATGTCCACTGTCAATTGTGACTGTGGCGATGTCTTCTGTTTCGTTGCCTGACTTGTTGTTTGTCGGTATTGGAAATAGAAATAGGCTGTTATGTCAGCGCGCAGGCGGGTGGTGCATTAATGAGAGGTATTTCTGTGGCGCTGCATCTGTCAGTAGACAACTCGGTAATTGAATAATAATGTTTATTTTAATTAAATGGTGTGCTCCAGCACTAAGATTTTTTGCACTTTTCATACCCTTTGGAATAACTAGGAACTATGTAGCCTACAGTCAAGGGTTTGCGGTAAGCGTAACCTACATCGTTTTCCTTATTTTCTATTAGTTTTATTATAGCAGAAAGCTCAACTTTGATTCTGCATGATATTTCTCGTATCAAAAAAGAACAGATTTAATTAAAACTAGACCACATTAGACATATAAATACTTTTTCCAAAAATATATGAATCTGGAAGCATATTGACGGTGTTAAATATATTTCCTTTTCCTGCCTCAGCGACCCCGCCACCCAGCTGTCACGTCTCATGATCCGAGACGGCTTGACCCAGGAGCACGCGGAGCAGCGTGTAGCGGCCCAGATGCCCCTCAACGAGAAGCGGGGCCTCGCCAGCCACGTGGTGGAGAACTCGGGAAGCCGCGAGGACACCCAGCGCCAGGTGCTGAAGCTGCACACGAAGCTGAAGAACTCCATGGAGTTCCTGCCGGTCAGGGCAATCGCGGTGGCGGCGGCCGCAAGCCTCTGCGGGCTAATCCTGTATGCCGTCAAGCTGCTGGTGTCTTAGCAGAGAGAGACGAGAGAGACGTCTTCCTATGCCAACCCGGAGTTGAATCGATACAGAGGAAAGGTTCGCGCGTACAGCGATTGGTTAAGCGAACAGTTATGTGTCAGAGCTTAAAAGTTGGCGGCACTAAGATAGGGTGACAGTTTAGTGTCATGAGCTTCCACCTGTGTGAATTCCTTGATGCCAATTGAAAGCTATGGAAAACTGTGAACGCCTAAGATACCCCGAATAGTTTTTTAGTTTGACATTAGCTCGGAAACAGTGTTTTAAGTGTGAATGCTTTTAGCTGATTTTACATACTTTTTTCCGTTTTAAAAAGCAGTTCACTCCAATGTGTGATGTATAGTTTAGTCAGAAGTCAATGGGTCTAAAGAGACAGCAAACCAAGATTAGGATAGTGAAAAGCGATGTGAGTGATCATGAATCTAATTGAATGAATTTAAGTTGATCTAGGGGTACTTAAATTAAGCTACCGTTTTAGCTAATTTGCAACAGTGCTACGGTTGTGAACATTTTAATCTCAGGTTCTATTCGTCGACTTAACATGCTATATGATCAATTAATATGAAACATATTTTTAAGAATCGAAAAACTGTAATATGGGCGAATTAACCCTTTCTAAGGACGCTGTTTACTGATTTTTACAATGCACTAAATGTGACGTTATTAGAATGCAGATGTGCTGTGTGTTCTGCTGTCTACTTGCACATTGACACTACAGAGATTTTTTAAACACAAATGGAGTGAAGATAAACACTATCGATTCCACTGTGTACTTTTCTAACACTTAAAGCTGTTTTATAGTGTAAGGAAATAAAACAAATTTTATCTGTTAGCCAGGCTGCTATTTACGTTGGTCGTCTAACAAAGGGAATAGTATTTCTGACAGAAATCATGTCATAAAATAAACATCTTCTCGAAATCATTTGCAGCCTTTTTTTAATGCGTTCTTAATTGTTGATATTTTTCTAGTAAATGTTTTTCTCCAACGCAGTCTGGAGTACATGACACAACATTATGAAAAATATTTTATGAGCGTAAGCGTCAAAAGTGGCTATTCTTTGGTGGACTTTGTTCTGGCAAAAAACAAACGCAGGTGTCCCCATTACTGACCAAGTAAGAGAATGTCAGCCGAATCTACTCATCTACATTGTTGGAACGGCCTGGTCAATGGAGATGTTGTGGCAGGATCTGAAGCAAAGCAGCAAAACTCTCCAAATGTCTCTGAGCAGAGCCGCTTGAGTACTGGGCCTAATTTTTTTTAAACAATACCTACAGAAATGTTTTGGTTGCGGTAATTGCAAACGACCAGTTAATGAATGTTGGAAGGCTGTCTTGTTTTTTTTTTATTTTAGGCTATTATTGTTCTATTTGTAAAGCTACCTACATGACTAACTTGTCCAAGCCAATGTCTATTGTTGACGGTCGTGTGAGAGGGGCAGCCCATCATATATGAATGCTATTTCTGCCTGGCTGGGCCTGTTTGTGTGAAAGTGTGTTGGCCGCAGTCAGACTGACAGTGGAAGCGAATGACATCACCATCCTGTGTGTGTGTGTGTCACTCTCCCACTGGCCTAGGGGAACCGAGGGTGGCTCGAGTGTGTTGGCTACTTGGCTTTGTCGGAAGTCGCTGCTAGTTGATGCTCCTATTTTCTCAAGGAACTTCAGATTAATGTGAAGTGAAGGGGTTAGAGGGCAGAGAGGGTGAGAGAGAGAGAGAGAGCCGCAGAGGCACACACAGAGTATCAGGAAACACACCAGAGCCGCCTGGTCCGTCAGCTACAGTCGTGGGGGAACTCTCTCGTCTCCTGCCTGTACAGAGGCTGCTTTACATTCTGCCGTCCACATTCACCAGTTTAGTAACAAAGTGTCCCTTTGTCGGTTTTCCTGATGCACTGAGACCTGATGCGGAGATTAGGTGTGTATCTGGTGTCAAAGATCATAAAGGTCAAAGGTCATTTGTGTTAGCCAAGCGGTAAGGGAAAGTTCGCTAGATCGATACCCTGAGTGGAACAGTTTGTCCTTCTGTCCCTGAGCAAGCCAGTTAAATGGTGGATGCAGTTGCTCCTACAAACAATATAGACACGCAGAATTATATAGGCTATACGAGAAGATACAGGATGGTTGTATCTTGGCATGGGGTAAAGAGAGTTCATCGCATTTTCTTTTTGTTTCACTCAAGAGATTTGCCCCTGGCTCTGCCTGTGTGTGATTTCCTATCAGTCTCCACCAACCACATGTCTGTTGAAGGAACGTACACATAGTCTTTCCACAACGCAAGTTTGGAACAAATGCTACCAGTGGTCTCGAACAGAGATTTTAGAATCGAACAAGAAAAGGTTCATGGGTGATCGTTTTCAGCTTAATTTCATTGCTAACGATGTTTCACAATTTTACCTTAAACGTGCACGTTTTTCCTTATCGACAGAGAAAAATAGAGACAAGGTTGTGCTGAAACGGCAGCAGACAGGAATGAACTGTTTGTTCAACGGTTGAGGCAATAGAGGCAGAGGCTTCAATTACTGATCCACACTTGGCCACATTAATTAAACTTTTTACCCCTCAATCCCCATCTGAAATTCACAGATATTTCAATTCCTATGGCCTGTTTTTTATCTTAATCCAGAATTGTAAAAAAGCTTCCCATCAATCAAATTCAATCAAATTTATTTATAAAGCCCTTTTTACAACAAAAGTTGTCACAAAGTGCTTTTACAATCACCAGCCTGAATCCGACAGAGCAAACATCAACAAGTTGAACAAGTTGACACACGGCGGCTAGGAAAAACTCCCTGAAAGTCAGATTTAGGAAGAAACCTAGAGAGGAGCCAGGCTCTGAGGGATCACCAGTCCTCTTCTGGCTGGGCTGGGTCAGTTTATGACAGTACAACAAGCGAGGTGTGAAAACTGAAAACGCAAAATAGTCCGGGATGTCCAGGAGGGATGATGGATTTGATAGGACTTGGAGGAAGAAGCTCCGGTTGCACCAGCTGTTCTGTCAGCCGCACAGTCAGGGGCCCCAGGGAGGATCCGGCATATGCTCCAAGCTGGAGCGGTCCCCCTGACAGAAGTGGACACAAACACAGGGAAAGGTTGGACACTAGTTCCCTGTACAATAGTATACCGAACATAATACTTTAAAAGGAGACAGGGGGGTTAGTGAGACAATGGCCATGAACGGGTAAACCCAGGACAAGTCCAGACAGATGTTAGTAGAGACAGGACACAGGAAACATTAGACACCCTGGTTCCCTACGTCCCCGGCACCATAATATAGCAGCATAGATCTTAGAATGAGACAGGGGGGTCCAGTGAAGCTGGGGCCCTGAACAGGGTAAACCCCGAAACAGGGCCCAATAGGCCGGAAAACACCCACCCACTATGCCGAGCATCAACCCAGGGACGCCAATCGACCATGACCACTCGGGCAGGTTTAGTTTTTGCTCACAAAGTTACTCGAGCTGGTGGAACAAACAAGAGCCATAGCGAGCCAGTGACATCCACACTCCGAGGAGCATATGGGAGGTTTAGTTTTTGCTCACAAAGCTACTCGAATTGAGGCTGCAACGGAGCACTATAGCGACCCAGTGACTCCTCCCCACAGTTAACTGGGATAATCAGAGTTTAATTCACCAGCTACTCGGATTGAGCGAACAAAGGAGAGCTAAGCGAACCAGTGACTCCTCCCCACAGTTAACTGGGATAATCAGAGTTTGTTCACTAGCTACTCGGATTGAGCGAACAAAGGAGAGCTATAGCGAGCCAGTGACTCCACCCCCCAGGCAGCAGCCTGGAGGTATCGTTTTTGCTCAAAAAGCTACTCGAGAGGCAACAACAGGGAACCATAGCGAGCCAGTGACTCCACCCCCAGGCAGCAATCGAGAGGACACCCCAGGGGAGATGTGAACCCGCAAGGCAAAGACAGCAGGGCGGAATGAGATCCGAGCCTTCCGTTCAACCTTCGTACCCTGGGCCATATTACACTCAACCATAGACCTTACTGAAAAGATATGTTTTTAATTGTGATTTAAAGGTTTGAACAGAATCTACATTTCTAACCCAGATTGGCAACTCATTCCATAATAGAGGAGCTCTATAGGAGAAGGCTCTACCTCCAGCTGTTTGTTTCGAAATTTTAGGTACAATTAGGAGACCGGCATCCTTTGATCTAAGGTTACGCGTGGGTATGTATGGCTGGACTAATTCAGCGAGGTAGGTGGGAGCAAGTTGATGTAAAGCTTTATATGTTAACAGTAGTACTTTAAAGTCTGCCCTAGCCTTAACAGGCAGCCAATGTAAAGAGGCTAAAACTGGGGTAATGTGGTCAAATTTCTTAGTTCTAGTTAAGATTCTAGCAGCCGTATTAAGTACTAATTGAAGTTTGTTTACTGATTTATCAGGGTAACCAGAGAATAGAACATTGCAATAATCTAATCTTGAGGTAACAAAAGCATGGATTAGTTTTTCTGCATCAATTTTTGATAAATAATTTCTGATTTTTGCAAAATTCCGAAGATGGAAAAATGCTGTCCTTGAAATATATTTTATGTGATCGTCAAATGAGAGATCCGGGTCAAGGGTCACTCCAAGGTTTTTGACGTTTTTTTGTGAAATGACTATACATCCGTTTAGGTTCAGCGTAAGGTCTGTCAATAAATCTCTCTGTTTCTTAGGTCCTAAAACTAGCATTTCAGTTTTATCTGAATTTAGGAGCAGAAAATTCTCTGTCATCCACCTTCGTATATCTGAAACACAAGCTTCCATAGTGGCTAATTTAGGGGCTTCTCCATGTTTCATAGCAATATACAGCTGCGTGTCATCGGCATAGCAGTGAAAATTGACATTATGTTTTCGAATTACATTACCCAAAGGTAACATATAGAGTGAGAACAGAAGTGGTCCTAAGACTGAGCCTTGTGGAACACCAAAGCATACCTTTGATTTGTTAGAGGATAAGCCATCTACACAAACAAACTGAAGTCTATCTGATAAATAAGATCTAAACCAATCGAGAACATGTCCTCTTAGCCCAACAAGGGTCTCTAATCTCTCCAAGAGAAGGGAGTGATCAATAGTGTCAAAGGCAGCACTAAGATCAAGAAGCAATAGGAGAGATGCAGAACCTTTGTCAGAAGCCAATAAAAGGTCGTTTACCACCTTAGCAAGTGCAGTCTCAGTGCTATGATGGGGTCTAAAACCGGACTGAAGTTTTTCATATATATTATTTGTCTTCAGAAAGGCCGTAAGTTGTAGTGAGACAGATTTTTCTAGGATCATCACCTCATGATTTCTTTTTTTTCGGGGGGGTGGGGGGGGTATTTCAATAGTTCCTACAGGATTTTACCCATCGTAACAAACAAAAGCCTTTGCCCAAGGGCTGTGGGGGTGCACGGAGGGAGGCGGAATATTTCCCAGAAGCCTTTTGTCAGCCTATATGCACTACACATGACGGCTGCGGGGGTGAAGAAACAATCAACATGGCAGCCTGTACCACCCGATGACTCAACCTGTCCTTGCTCATTAGTCCAGGATGGGACAGGACTGCGGGGAATAGCTTGTTAGGTTTGAGTCGGTGACACACTAACGGTTCCCGGACAGATCATGCACGTCGGAGGTCTGTCATATTCACCTACTTGAAGACAATGGCAGAGCGTTGATCAGGTGTAAAGTATGTGCAGGAAGGAAGGAAAGAAAAAAGTTGCACGAACTAAAACATGAAATAAAAAATGGAGAGGATGTACTCTGCGTGTGTGTGTGTCTGTTTTATTTGTGTTTGGGCGCATGTGTGTGCTGCAAATATGTATGCTTCTGTCCACGCTAATCTGTATGAGCTTCAGAGAGTCTGTGGTCTAAACGGAGGAGACGGTCAGCATGTGATCTGGGTTATCTTACTTTCTGTCTCTCCTGTTGGGAATGGCAGATGCGTAGCGCTGAAGATAACATTAATTAGCCGCTAACATTGTGTTGGACCATTCAAGGGAACCGCGCTCCGTACTGGGGGAAACCGAGCTCCACCCCGCTCCTAAACTGAGCTCCACCCCCCTCCTGATAAGACCAAAGCCTCCGCCCCGAGAAATGTCAGCTATGATGCACTTCAACGCGCGAACAACAAGAGCGGGTGTGCAGAATACGCTTTCCATTGCGTGCAAGTTGGTGTGTGGGACCTTAATCCCTTTAAAATGAGCCAAAATAGGTAGATGTGTGTCATGGTAGCAAGTTGCCAGTAGGCATTGCTTATGCAACAGCTGTCTGGCTGCCTTTTAGTCAGCCACTCGCTTAAGGTAATCATTATTCCTTAGACAAAATGTTCACTATTAATAATAGCAAAAAAAAAATCGATGTTCACTCAAGTAACGTCTGCACAACATCACAAAACCTACATTATACAATCTTTGATCTGCATACATTTTAATGGCATTACAATTGTGACAGCGTTACTTACTGAGCTCAGTCAAGTGACGTGGACGTGGACATCCGACTTGGCTTCTTCCTAACCACGGCCCGCAGTTCATCGCGACGGAAGTTACGAGAGCCCCGGGGTGAGTTTAAAAAGTACAGATGTTGCCACTTGCCACGGATGTTCAGTTCAGCTTGTTTGTAGAACAGAAGCTAGTACTCTCAGAAGACAGAGGGGATTTTGCCTTCGACATTGTGACATGGACTCACTAATTTGACAATGTGCTCATATGCCCCACGAGCAGAAAATGTACTGTCTATGCAGCTTTTATTGCTCCCTCCCGCCCGCAGGACAAGTGACCTCTGCCTCGAAAATAGGACTCTCAGTTCTAATTGTGTCCAAAGGACTTTTGCTGTCTCTGAGACTCTAAAGAATAGCTGAAGCTTTGAACCTGGAGGCCTCTTAGCTGAATCTATCCAAGTAAGTTAGATAGACACCGAGAGAGTTATAGCACAGGCGTAGTGTGCTCGTAGGCTATACCTACTTTCTAAGAAAAGAGAAATAATGTGAAATTGTTGGAGAGATTCACAACAATCCTCGAATTTATCCTGGTCCTTGCGTCACAGTCACTTATGCGTCTCGTCAAACTTCCATTGCCTTCGGACAAGATATGCTTCTTGGCTTTTAACTTTTAAAAGTTTTTAGCGGTTCCCTCGACCGACAGCTTAACTTTGGAATCAGGAAATGCGTTAGAAACAGGCAAATGTGCCAAGCTATTTGTAAAAACGGTGTAGAATACAGAATATTCATCAAACAATCTCACTCGTTGGTTTTGTTACTGCAGAACCTAATGTAATTTATTATTCCAGACACGACATCACCAGGTCGGAGCTGAACCATGCCGGAATGTTTTGCTCAGACAATATCCGTCCCGCCCTCTTGTTTCTCTCAAGCACCCCCGGCAACGCAGAACATATCCTCCTCACCCATTAGGAAAGGAAAGACGTTCTCGCTTTGATTGGTGGAGGCAATTATATCTGTAGTCGTTTGGCATTTAACACAGCTGTGAGCTTCTGTCTTTCTGTCCTTCCTTATCTCCCCGTTTGATCGGGCGCTCTCGCTGTGCGGTTTTGATACGACTCAATCTCATCCTTCACCCTCTGGAGTGGGAGAATGTCAACAACAGTCGAGGTCTGCGTGGGTCTTTGGAAGTGGGAAGCTTATCGGATGGGCCGATTTCAGTGAGATAGACGCCAGGGTGTGGCGTGATTAAAAGCGGTGACATTAGCGGAGGGCCGGTGAGAGGAGATGCAAAACGAATGTATTACCAAAAAGTCACGAGTGGTTAAAAGCACAAAATAGGATGGGAAATGTCAAAATCTATTCCGCTTCGCTCCGGTCAATTCCCTCACAAATGGCAGACATTGTCTGTTCGCCTTTTACATTGTAAACAGATGAAATTGTGTTAGAAAAACCAAGTACACGTGCGTTATTGATAGTCAATGTATTTTGGTAGATGGATCTGGTGAACATTAAAATGGAGAGTACCACTCACTCACTCATTACAGCTAATGTCCTGAATGGCCAGTCTTGTGTGCTCATGTCGTCCTTTGTCCAGACAAGGGGATGGCAACTGATAGCGGGTTATTGAATTTCCAGCTTTTAAAGGCAATGTTCTGGGAGATCCCACTTAAAGTTTACACCTGCGTGGCGGCTCAATCAGAAATAGACTGCATGCGCTGTTTGCTTCTAACCTGCTTTTAACCCTTCAGACCAAAGGGTCGACATGGTCCCATGAACTGATGTTTGACCACGCTAGTCGTGTATTGATGATATATAAATGTAGATATACATAGACATGTTTTTTATATGATGGTTTATTTACACAAAGGGTTAACAATGCAGAACAGGCACTGCTCTTGTCGGAATTCGTCTCAAATCACGGCATTCAATCCAGAAATTAATGGATATGTTACACTTTTTTATCAATAGCTAATGTTGGTTTATTGAGAATCCAGTATCGGACCTTAATTTAACACATTAACCTTAATTGAATGAGAATTACAGTCCCTTCTGATTTGATTGCCTTCAATTTAAATGACCTCACCACGGGCACAGGTAAATACATAGCAATATTTACATAGAAATACACAGTTAATATTTCTAAATTCACTGGGTAACATAACAAGATATTCAATTCATCGGACATTATTGGATTGGACTTTTAATGTTCTGTCTTCTGAGATCACACAAAAATGGGCCTGTATTTTGACAAGGAATCGATGGTGTCAAAAGAAAACAAAGTTTTGTTGTACCAATCCTTGTCAGTTAGCAGCGTTAATAATGGAATAATTGACAGACAAATGAAATGTTTCCTCACCCTGTTTCATTTGATTGACTTGAGAGGACATTGGATATTGTTGACCTACCAGGTGAACAAAACCAAAGTGTACTTTCTCTACTTGTCCGATATGGCTTACAGGGAAACTAAACACTTGTCATTTTGCAATTTGTGTGAAGGTACCCTTTCATTTACAATGTAAAACTACGACACCAGAGTTTAAATAGTATGATTAAAAGAGATTGAGCAGGCATACCTAATACCCACATCATTTGAATTATTCCATTGTTTCCGCTGCTCAAGCCAAGGGAGCAACGTCAAGCACGACTAATGAAAAAAAAGAAGTAAACCAATATTATTCAATGAACGGTCCAAATTATTTACACACATACAGTCACTGTTTAAATCAGACTTACATTTGAACTGATGCAGCTCTAAGTAGGCAACCGCTGCTTTTCTGAACTGTCAAAATGTCACCACCGTGTCAGCGTCACAACTGACAGACCGGCCATAAGCGTATAACCGCCGTTGACAGTCATCCCCGCATCTCCACAACGATAAAAGGCACCCCCGTTCGAATAAACGGAGGCGTATACGGAAAACGAACGAGGGGTGAGGTGTGAAAGACAGGAAGTGAACCCCCCCATCAGTCAGCGTAGAGAATGAACCCCGAGAAGGTGCTGTATTTGTTGCTGTTACCGCCGTGGGCTTTGCCGCCGTCCAGTTTGATGAAGACCTCATCCCCGGCGTCCAAATGAAGGATGACACTGTTGCTGGCGTAGTCATAACTCTGATCCTGGTCCTGGGCGATGGCGCTGGCCCTGACCTGGAAAACAGACATAGTGGGGGAGGAGCAGGAAGGGAGGAGGAGGTAAGAGAGGATGTGAACAGCGAAACAGGTGGATAGAGTGCGAGACAGGGAGAGAGAGAAACCCAGGGTTGAGGACCAGAGGAAAGAGAACGGTCGGTTTTAGTAATGACATGTAGCAGGACCGTCCGCCCCTGAGGGTTGATTGGATTTGACAGTGCAAAACTGTACAGGACGATAGCTTGCCAAGGCTACCGCCTGGTCGATCTGGGAGCGTTTGGAACCTGGCAAACACCAACTTGGCTATTAGCGAAGACTGGCTTAAATAAACAAGCTATGTGACACTGACTCCAATGACTGAACATTACGTTGAGTGGCACAAACATTTTGTGCTTTATTTTGCTCGATTTTCAAAGAAAATAACATTCCTGTAATTTAAGAAGGATATATCGACAACAAACGATTAACTATTTGCTGCAAAACAATTGCGGAATTGGTGTTCCAGTGGCAAACATCTAATGAAAACATCTAACATATTCTCTTTTCCGCAATTTATGTCTTCACTACAAACTACGAAACGGGGAGAGATGGACTCAATGAATGAGATCTCAAGTCAAACATGTATATATATGTGTGTGTGTGTGTGTGTGTGCATGTGTAAAACTGTCTCCTGTGGCAAATCCCTGGTATTTATCTACTGTGAATAAGACCTGTGACTCAACTGAAAAAATACTAGCCGGAGTCAGTCAGCTCAACAGATTGGGAGCACTGCCCTCTTTTCTCAACTAATCCCTTACACTTAGAGTCAGACCTCTAATATTTCAAGGTTCACCGCAGAAGACATGTCCCCAACGCAACTAGAGTGTCAACGGAAGCCTGATTAGTTAAATCACAACTGCGCTAAATCGGGCGGAAGGCGCCTTCACCACTTTCACACATCTGGAGTCAGTGTCATAAAATATGACACAGTGTGACTTCAAGGCCCCTTTCACAACACCAAAGGACATACACATAGCTTGTTTATTTAAGCCAGTCTTCGCTAATAGCCAAGTTGGTGTTTGCCAGGTTCCAAACGCTCCCAGATCGACCAGGCGGTAGCCTTGGCAAGCTATCGTCCTGTACAGTTTTGCACTGTCAAATCCAATCAACCCTCAGGGGCGGACGGTCCTGCTACATGTTTCAGAGCGACGCCCGAAACGAAAGCGTGGAGTTGTAATTAGTGCCGGCTGAACGAGAAAGTAAAAAAGCTAAATGTCACGGGCCCCGGAGGCTCCCGGGAGACTGTTTGGTCAAAGCGACAGGATGATGGTGATTGATGTCAGTGCCTAGATAATAGGTGACGCGACATAGCTGCGTAGCCTTGACTCTCTTGTCTAGTCAGTAGACCCTGATGACCCCCCATGCCACACACTCTGATGATGAATAAGGCTCTTCTATAGCTGGACATGGCTGAGCTGAGGCGAAGTTGAGGCGAACACATATATATTTTTTTGTAACCTTACTCTTTCCCCAGTTTAGCAAACCGTTTAACGTGAAAGCACAATAACCTGTAACGTTCTTGAAATGTCTATGGGAAATGTGAGTGTCTGTTTTCTTTTATTACTCATCAAGCGGGCGCGAATGTGTGAACCCTTTACTATGTGAGAAAATCTACGTGAGGGCAATTCATTCGGCGAGTTTATCTATATATGGGCTGATATATGATATCATGTGTGATTCAGGTTAGAGACCTGCGAAGTATTGCCCTATTGCAGTTTCTCACTGCAATCGATCATCACAAGGACAATAGCAGAACATCTACACTGCACATTACTCACTAGAAGTGTATTCAATTTTAATAAATCCCCAGTCACATACATTCAGATAATTTATTTCTAAGTTTCTTTTTTCAATATGGCCAGTACAGCTTATTTCCCAGTGGTCCAGCGGAGTTAGTTACGAGATAACTAAATGTATATTTCAAATATATTAAAACTTAGATTTTACACTGGGAGACCGTGCAAATAATCATGTTTTGTTTCGTTTTACGAAGCCTTGCTTTACCGACCTGTAATGCAGAAGTTACTTTGTGTGTTGTTGTGTTTGTTCTTGTTTGGTATGGCAGTTGGATGTAAATATATTCAGTAAATATATTGATTAATGTACTTAGTGTCCACTATTTTCCGTAATCTGAAAGACTACAGTTTGCCTCCCAGTCCAGACCTCACCTCATCACTGCAAATGTTCAAACTTCTTTTCTCTTTTTATCGCTAACTGATAACGAGCTAGCTAACTAACTTTGCCAACACAACATCTTCTCAAGGCTGGGATAATTGTTCAGAAGTGACGATGCATGGCGACAAAACATACATGTTTGAATTGGACTATGTTAATAAAGATGATTTTAAACAGAACGGTGAAATCTGCATGTATGGTTTTCCTGATGATACTCTGGTCCAACATATATTGAAGAATATATTCACTGTCAGCAAACTGACAGCAAACAGAAATTACACTGATATGTGCCTTTCTTATTGCGAAACAAACAGTGACTGTATGGGATAATACTTAATAGATCTTTATGCTATCATACATTCTATATTGTGTTAACAGGTATTGTATTGTATCACAAACAAAGCAAACATTAATAATTAGTACATAAAGTTGGTGAGCTACGGTGAAATTCCTCTGGCAGTACAGATTGTCACAGATTGGACACCCATGTTTAAGCCCCAAGGTCTTACGCTGCTTAATTATCGTGCCAGGGGAGTAAGGGAGAAAGGGAGTAAGGGAGATAGAGAGAAAGAGAGTAAGGGAGAAAAGGGAGTAATGGAGAAAGGGAGAAAGAGAGAAAGGTAGATAAAGAGAAAGGGAGAAAGGGAGGCATTTTTACTCTTATTATCTTATTATTACTTTCCTATATGAAGATACGTATGGGTCTTTCATGAATTACAGTTTTTTTTGGCGGTAACAGTTGGATCAATTATTTACATTTAGCATTATTTAGATTTATTAACTTTTTATTACAGTATTCTAACCTAACTAATGTTAGGTTAGTAATAACTAATATAGCAGCAAAATTACTATTTTTACCAATACTTTTACCATTACTATTACATTACTATTACCACGTCTATAACATTATACACCCATTTTCTATATTGGACACCAGAAATGCTGAAGTATGAAGTAATAATTGCTTTCTTAAGCTGAAGTTATGATTAATCATCTTCATGTACAATGTTTTTCCCCCGTTAATTTCAAATCAAGTGGTTGACGGAATCGTTGAATATAATTGTGGTTCAAGCTGACAGCATCCGAGCATGATAAGGCTGTCAAGTTCATTACGGCGGGCACCGAGTGGGAGCACTTAAGACAACATGTGATGTGCTTGTCCGCATACATAAATAACCATTTTAATGGTGCCTACTGCATGTGGTGCCTACTGTAATCAACCCGTAGATTACAGCAAATATCTGACAACCTTACACAGGAATCTTTGTATTTTAGGAACACAGGTTCTGGAATTTAGGCTTCAACAGAATCAGGAACAATTAAAGTATTTTTTAAATTTTAAACTCAACAGTAGAACTATTTAAATATATCTCCCTTCACATTAATTAAGTAACAATTGAACACGGAACCCTTTTATATCTCTCGCAGATGCTCCCCAGAATCAACAAGTCCCACTGGTCATAAGGTGTCACTCACCAGGCCGTTCTTTAACAGGTCTGCCCACATGCTGGTGCCGTCACCTCCCCTCATCAGCACGTTGTAGATGAAGAAATAGGTGCCGGGTATCTTGCACGTGAACTTGCCGAGTAAACTGTCGTAGTGCTCGCCCAGGTTGGTGACCACGTCGTCGAACTTCAGCACCTCGTAGCCCTCCTGCGGGTTCCGGAGGCCCGCGTAGAAAGCCACCCGCGGCGTTGTGCTATAGGTCGCCGTGGCAATGACCCCTTGGCCCCCGTGACCCAGTACGCCGGTTCTCAGGGTCTCTCCTTTGTCCCCGGGGGGTCCCTTGGGCCCTGGAGGACCTGGCTCACCGGGTGGTCCCGGCGGTCCGGGTTTTCCCGGACGCCCAAACTTCCCCTGTGGACCGTTGCCACCGTAGTCGGGCAAAGGAGGGCCGATGCTGTGGTCGCCAAGCGGCTCTGCCTCCGCTTTTGCTTGAAGCCCCGTGGAGGTGGTGGCTGTGCCCGTACCAGCCGAGTCCAGATAGGGGTCACACACCATTCGACAGGTCCCTAGCATCTCAAAGTGGCTGGTGTCATCTGTGCCCACCGTGCTGACCAGCACAGGGATGAGGACCACCAGCACGAGGACCAGCATGACCCCCACAGCCGCCGCCAGCAGGGTCTTCCTCCCGATGCTCAGCCGTGGAAGGGGCTGCGCTGCCAGCGTGGAGCTCTCCGGGGCCGGAATGGTGGCTGCTGGGTAGTGGGCCGCCGTCCACCTGTTAGACCAAGCTGACTCTTGCGATTCCTGGGAGAGACGCAAGAGAGCATGTGAGCAAGCGTGTGTCCGGGGAGGGCGACGAGGAGGACGAGCGGGGAAAAAGCTGCCGGAGAGGGGAGGAGGGAAATGAAAACGAGAGAGGGAGATCGGAGATGAGGATGGAGATCGAAGGAGACGGCGGGAGGTGAAGACGAAAGGAAGTGGAAATCAGAGGAGAAGAAACATGCGCTCGCGCTCACCGGTCACTCAAATGCATACAGAGTTGAGAGGAAAGAAGAAGTGGAAGCCTGTGTCTGGGTGACGGAGAGAGAGAATGGGAGAGAGGGAAAGAGAGAGGGGGGGGAGAGAGAGAGAACCATCTTTACTAAGCAGCTCTGGGGGCTTCCCTGAGGTGAGGAGGAAAAAATAATTAGAAGGGCAACATTCTTCAGTACATATATCTTGGGGTCGCTGTGACTCTTCGAAATATAGAAGATGATATCACTGAGACATGTAATAATTTAATCTCAGGGGCATGTAGCCAACAGTATAAAGTGCATCTCTGAAAACTGATTATTTGCATTTATGCAATTGTGTGGAAACAGGTGCAACAGAGACCCAATTCGGTGTAGCCTCCTCCAAACTGATTAGCACTCCTGATATAGATTATATGATATTGTGTTAGTCGACCTAAAATACATCTCACCATCTCAGTCCAACCGTGTCGGAGTGACCCATGTTTCTAGCCACGTGGGGGGGCAAATTTGATGTGCACTGTCTGGGTTGGTGGGTACGAAGGTTGGATCGGGATGCTAGCCGCATGGCAGAACTAAACCCTCCTCTAAGCGCGTTGTTCCCGGCGTTCTGTCCTGCACGATGTATCCCTCCTCAGGGGGCCGTGTTTCGGAGGAACCCCCGGGCACGCTGGGAACAACCGCGAGGCCTACGTCTGAAATTGGATACGACAAAAATGGCGTGTGGCTAATTCTTCGAACACATAGGAGCCCCGAGGCGTGTGCGTTTTTTTTTTACGATGTCAGTCGTCGGAGCAAAGCGAGTGGAAGGTGACTCCAAAACAACACGTTGACTATTTGCTTAGTGAATTGTAGAACACCTTACATGCCTTGTCAGAATGAACAAGTTGCTTAAATGAAGGCAACAATCGTCAACTCAAAAGCATACTTCTACACTGGTGACGCGCAGAAGACCGGGACCTCGCACCTCAGTACTATCGTTATTGTGCCAGACACCGCAGCTGAATCCGGAGGCATCGCGTCCACACAAACACGCACACCTCGAGTTATTAGGGTTCCCGGTGTTATTCTTGGATGTCTGTGTTACCGAGTCTCGAGCTCCTGGCGTCGCTGCTGACTCACATCCAGAACGCCTTCCGGCTGCTGACACGACGCTCCAAGAGTTCCGAGAGAATGTCTCTGTTTCAGGCGTTCGCGGCCGAGTGAGAGAACAGATCTTTTCATAGCTTAACTCCCCGAAGACATAGATAGACATCGCCACGAGAGATGGGAGATGAGGACGTCTAGATGTCACACAGTTGTTGGAAAGAGACAGCTAGTGTACTGGTTTTAACAGGGATGTTGAGTATTGCTTCGATATTGAATTAGCCTACAGTAAAGCATTGTAAATAAGTAAGCAGGTACGCCATGCAATAGTGATTAATGTAAGAAACATCCTATTCAGATGCTATTCTGGTTCTGTTTTTAAATGTTTTTTCAACCTATGTAGAAACTGCTTTTTGCATATCTTGTTCTTTGACCTATGACAGAACAATGCAGGCTGTTGACCTATGACAGAACAGTGCTGGCCGTTGACCTATGACAGACAGAACAGTGCTGGATGTTGACCTATACGACAGAACAGAGCTGGCCGTTGACCTATGAGAGAACAGTGCTGGTCGTTGACCTATGACAGAACAGTGCTGGCCGTTGACCTATGACAGAACAGTGCTGGCCGTTGACCTATGACAGAACAGTGCTGGCCGTTGACCTATGACAGAACAGTGCTGGTCGTTGACCTATGACAGAACAGTGCTGGCCGTTGACCTATGACAGAACAGTGCTGGCCGTTGACCTATGACAGAACAGTGCTGGCTGTTGACCTATGACAGAATACTAACTATTTAAAACATGAACAGAACAAGGACACATTAGGAATTAAATCCAAAGGATTGACCGACATGCAAGGTTGGAAAGTAACGGTCACAAGTAATTAGTTACATGTAACTGATTAAAACAAAACACAAAACTGTAACCCATGAGACTAAACGAAACTAATCCAACCCCGAAATATTGCTTCATCACCAAGCGCATTAGGGCATAGTTCTTCTGATGACAGCGTCGTCTTCAGTTACACGTGAGCTATACCGTGATTAAGGGTTTTAATTATAGCTGTATCTCATACACGCATACTAGGTACATACAGGAAATGTTTTCTGTGGCTTAGGGACCGTTGTGTAAGCAACCGGAGGGCGTGCAGACAACAGATCTGGAGACGACAATAGCCACGGGACAGTGAATAATAAAACAGTCATGGCATCTCGTCAGTCGGCCGTAGCTTCAGGAAGGGAAGGAAATAGAACGGAGGATTCCTCTTTGCCATTAGCGGAGAGCAACATGGTCACGATGAGGACATCCCCTTGTTGTGAAGACGCCGAGCATAAACTATATAGCTCGGTCTATGGGGCCGATTTAATGAGATGTTTAGTGTTTGTTTTTTCTCTTCTGAAGTATGGTTACCGCTGGCTTTTTCTAAGGCGCCGCTGGTTACACATGGATACGCCTATTTCAACTAATACGATGCTTAACAATGTAGTATTGCCTCAGGGGGAGGACTCATTCTGTATTTAAACAGAACACAGCATATGCAATTCTCTAATAATAATATAAAAATACTTGATGATGTTACTACTAACAGTGGCACAATTGTTAAGCAAAGCATTTTTAAACATCAAAGCTGCCGTATCGATAGATTTTTGGAATGGAAAAATTCCAACAGGAATTCCTAATGCCATGCAGCCGTAATGCAATGTTAAAACAACCCATTTGGCAAACTGAACGTCAGTAGTGCGTGAACACGCGCAATATCAAGAATTTTTAAAGCAGCATGTTTTTCCAATTGTACTACAGAGGATAAACATAAACAAGTTGTCCTGGCAGGACTCAATCACGAAGCAGCGGAATAGGAGAGACAACGTCTACATCCACATTATCATCTGTCAATGAGTCATCCGCAAGCTGCTTAACCTGTCTGTGTTCATGAGAGTAAGGCCAGAAAATTGTGGTTTTACATACTTACTGAAGTCGCCTAGAATGCCTGTTTTTTTTTTTTGCAGGATAGAAGCGTGGCATATTGTACACTATGGTGTGCATTATGATTGAAAGAGAGATTTAATGAAGAAAAAAATATTTTAAGATAACATGCTTAAAATTCTGAACAGTATGAAAAAACAATAATATAAACGGATACTTAAATAAAACGAGTTAGATTTTGTTTAAAGTCATTAATAGTTTATATTGTTTTCATCACTCTTGAGTTTTTTCTGAACTTCGTGTGAAAATTTTACCTTAGTGCGCTTTGAAAAATCCTCATTCAGAATAATGGGACACGGTTGCCCTCTAGTGGTTGAAATGTGTACATAAGTTCCATGGATTTGAAAATATTTTAGAAACCATTGACAAAGTTGTATATTCCACTTTTGTGCTTCTCTTATTCATGGCATCAGATTCATTAGAAGCAAAAAAAACTTAGCATCCATTTTTGAAAGAGTATTTTTTAATAGTGGGATAATAATTATTTAATTACTAATCTGCTTTCATTTATAAACAGTTAAACAGAGTATTTACTGTGTGTATGAAATTCTCCCCAATAAAAGTTTTTATATACTGACTACTTAAAATACACATTTGTTCTTAAACTATTCATGTATTTTTCTAAAGGTAAACATTTGTGCATATATAGGTCACATTGACACTGCTTTAAGTTCAAATATAAAGAAAAGTCTAAGTTACCATTTAAATCTTGGTTACAGGCATAAAAGAAATGACATGCTAAAATGACAATTAAAATGACAATAAAACATTTACTTCAACATATGGAATAATTTATGGTTAAATTACAAATGCTTTTTACCTGCATTTTTAAAATTCTCATGTTATATTAATTGTATATATTTTCCCTTTGTTACATTCAAATACAAGCAACCTTTCTGTTGTCTGGGACATGACAAAACTAGATAATAACACAACAACAACTTTAATGTCAGTTAAGAGGTTTAGCATAACCGTCTACTGTAAATAACACAAGCCAAACAAAAAACACTGTTTTACTTGCTGGCAAAATGAAATAATACCAGCCAAAACAATCCTCAGAAGATGTTTTTTTGTGTTAAAAGCTGTTTTTCTTCCCTGCGATAGGTTTTCAGAAGCCTAATTGCTTCCTAAGAAGAAACATGAGCAATTATGGACACTTCCTGAAGTGGCTAAATTAGCCAGATTTGAATTTAGAGTAATTACACCACATGTGTCCTGGCCATAAGATTTGTCTTTTGATTGCTGTAATCTGATAGAAGCCACATTTACTGTATAAGTGTCAATTATACAGGCCTCTTGACTACTGAGCTATAAGGAGAGCAATTTAGAAATGAAAACGAACATATTTAGGCCAATATACCCTGTTAAAATGCAACTATTCATGTGGTTACTGGCAGTCATTGGTAGGAAGGTTCAACGTAAAGCCAAACATTTTTCATAGAAGACGTTGATGACGCTACCAAATCTCTGCTTCAGGTACATCTCCAGTGTATCCAGTGGCATGCGCTTTACATCGTATCCCCAGAACATCTTGTGACTGCTCCTGTCAATGGGCACAATCTCCTCCGTGCTGTTCGGGTCGTTGCGTCCGATAGCTGCGTACGTGGGAAAGAACTCACCGAGACGAGCCGCGTTAAGAATGCTCTCGTTGTATTTCGGGCAGCAGTAGGCCGACCAGAGGTACTCAGGTACCGCCACTCGATGACCCTTGATCCAGTGCACGTCTTCCTGATAGGGGATGACCCCCGTCACAACGTAGGCCTCGCCGACGCAGTAGGACCCCAGGGTGTGGTTGACCGCGCTTTCAAGTTTCTCCCACGGCCCGTTGTTGGAGCCTTCCTTCTGAGGGACCACGTTGGTCAGGGTGAAGGTCGACAGGCGGTCGGTGTGGGTTTCGTGGTGGAGACTCGGGTTGAGGTGCCCACGCGTGAACGAGGTGTTGTGGTAGTCCTGCTTGACGGCCTGGCTGTTCACAACGTTCGGGTCCAAGACACCTGGCGGAAAGAGAGCCATGTTGCCATCTGCTGTGGCGTCGGCGAGCTGGAAAGAAGAACCATCAAAGGTCAAGGAAGTGGCATGAAAGAGTTTCATAAAAAAAAAAACCAGGTTGAAATTAGGGACTTTCTGAACAAGACCAAAATAAGGTGCAACAATCGGCATATGTTCATGGTTTGTGCCCGACCACAGCTTTGTGAAGTATTTTTACAATTCAACTAGAATCCCAGCTGTAGTCACAAATAGAATAGCGACATGTTTTTTTTATTAATTGTGACGTGTTTACTTAGAGATTGCAATGGGTGTTTTCGGATAATTCCATTTAAGTGTGGTTCATGTGACAGGTTCGTCTTCTGTGGGCAACTGGATCGCTAACTGCATTAGCTATTAACCAAATACATTAAATATAGCGCTAGTTTTGATTCTCATGAATACAAATTGGCTGGTCCTAGTGTTTTACTGTTGGCACAGCCACGTACGCTGACTAGGCACTGTTGTAGCCTGTAATGGCGATATGAACTTTAACCTCTAACTGTGTCGACCCCAATGAAATTCTGTCACTTCGGGACACTTAATAGGGTATTATAACGTAGTTTTTTGTAATTAATTAATTGACTTTACTTATTTACTATATTTTTCTTATTTCAGGCTGTACATTTTGTAAGGGAGGGATGGCTGTCTATATATCTTTATCTGTATGCGGTTCTTTATTGGATTGCTTCGACATCGTTGAATGTTTTTCCACTATTTAAAGTATGAATGAAGAAGTCACATATTCTGATATATTCTGATGTCCAAAGAGACAGGCTGTTTTCAACAGAATGAGCTACATACATACATTTGCTCAGAGTCGTGGGATTGTCTTTTCATAAATGGGCCTGCGTCACTATTTCTTACCTGCGGCTCAAACTTCCAGTCTGACGAGGGCCTTTTTCCTTCAGGCTGGCTGTAGATGTAGGCGGAGAACACTGGCGAGCGCCTCTGGCGTCTGTACAGCGAGGCGAAGCGATATTGGTTCTCGTAGCGTTGACAGATGGGGGTCCCCGACAGGCCCTTGGGGGGCCATGACTTGTAGAAAAAATTCAGACACGGGGAGAAGTCCCCAACATCGGCCCCACACGGGTACCACACGCTGGCCAAAGCCAGGAGGGCCAAACCCGTGGCGTGGAGATATGGCATTCTGACAAACGGGCTGAAGCTGCTCGTAAAGTCTTCCAACAATGCAAAAGCAAAACGCCCCCGAAAACTAAATCGATTCTTTACAATTCATGTCGCCCTCCTATCCCAGGCTGAAACATTTGAATGCTAAAGTCTTTTTACGCAGCTTGTTACACAGATATCTTGTCAGGAAAGCCACGGCAAGACAGCATATGACCGGCTACTTATCAGCTGAATTCTCACTGTTCCACCCCCCGTCTCATATGAGGTTATGCGCAGGTTTCTGGTTACAGCAGGTTCTTTTTTTGTGTCGTGCGCTGCTTCCTCATTAAGGGCTCACGGTCACTTATTTTGGCATTTAACTTAAACAGGAAGAAAGACTTCTGCGTATTCTGCAGTTTCACAATTCTGCGTCTAACCAGAAGACGAAAAGAGCTGAGCCAGCTGTGGATAACGCATTTGTACTCATCAAAATGGCCACAGCGAGGTCACACAGGGTCTTTGCTGTTATTGTACCCACTGCTCCGAAATGGCATATCCCATTAGGGACCCACCAGAGTCGCTAAAATATTGATTCCATACAATTTAACTCCTTTCCTAAATGTCTCATTGTGGCCAACATACACTGGATTGCATAAGTCTTCGCCCATAGGAGGATTTTCTTTTCCTATTTGGTTGGTGTAATGGTCCCAGCCAAACGACAGACGTAAATGCCATTCCCAATTGTCTCGTGCCTTTCACACAGTGTGGGCGGGGTGTTTGGTGAGCTTGCCGCTGCGATTGGATACCAATAAGCAATGCTTCCTGTCCTTGTAGAGTTTTGTAAGCTAATCTTAGTATTGGCCACTTTGTGGTTAA
This sequence comes from Dallia pectoralis, assembly GCA_029465975.1. Taxonomy (NCBI): domain Eukaryota; kingdom Metazoa; phylum Chordata; class Actinopteri; order Esociformes; family Umbridae; genus Dallia; species Dallia pectoralis. The sequence goes on along the minus strand of CM055764.1, from coordinate 2,769,273 downwards.
ATTACCTACAGCATTTCAACACACGCTACAGTTGTAATTTACATATATGACATCTAAGTCAGCGCCAAGAATGAACACTAGTTACAAACACCAACCAATTGTTTAACTTTAAGCTCCTTAACAAAAAGAGCAGTGATTGTATTTGTGCTTAGAAACACAGGATATGGCAGTGACATTAGTGCCTACTGCCTACAGGCACATTTGAATGCATATACGGTAGCTATTAACATCAAGCTTTGGTCTGTTTGATATATTAACACATTGGGCTTATTTTGACACGTTTTCACCGGGGATTACCCTCTGACTCTGAATCTCGATCTGGATGTCAGCAGTTCGTCTGCCTGCACGTTCCCGAGGCAGAGCTGTGCTCGAGACCACCTAAAGCGAGACCGAGACGAGACCGAGACCGAAGGGGGCCGAGACCGAGACGAGACCAAGACCGAAGGGGGCCGAGACCGAGACGAGACCGAGACCGAAGGTGGCCGAGACCGAGACGAGACCGATACCAAAGGGGGCCGAGACCGAGACCAGTCATATCAACACTAAATAATATGACATGTTTTTGGTCCAATGACCAATGTAAAAAACACTTGACCAACAGCATCAGATCATCTACTGTGTTGTCATCCTGAATTAAATGAATTTTATTAAAAGAGTATCTAGGCCTATTTATTGTCTTATGTAAACATAAAATACGAAAATAAAACCATGATTTTAAAATGCACAGGCTATGATATTAAAATTTCTAAAAATCGAATAAATGAAAATCCATCAAACTGTATGTCCTATGTTGATGTAGTAAATGCTAACACATTTTAGATCACAAGCGACTTGCAATCAAATTATTTGCGCATGATTGGCCGATAAACAAATCTATTTATAATTATGTATCCGTCCACAGGCACGCAGCTTCAGTTGTTTGTCTGCTTGAGCAGGACACGCAAACGAACCGGTTGCACTACGCACAGTGTTCATTATTGTTACGAGTGCACATGAGACAGCAGCAAACTAACCCGGTTGAACTGCGCACAGTGTTCATATAGATCAGACCAAAACCCTTCCAGTTTAATAAAGATCGGACCAAAACGGGTTCAGTTTCATATAGATCGGACCATAACCGTTCCAGTTTTATGCTCTTTCTGCCGTATGCCCCGGACTTATGTATGTCCCACGTCCTTCTGTGTGCATGAGTAATTTCATTTATCGCCCATTTGTAGTTAGCCTATTAATAATTATTGTTTATATTCGTTTAATTTCGATACAAAACAATATTTTGTTGAAGTCTCTTGTAGGCTATATGAATACACTGTGGTTCATTCGTTATTAATTATTGAGTGCAATAGGCGCATGACACATGAATGGGGCTGTATGTATTTGGCGGAATTCGTTCTGTTTATTTAGTGAAACATATTTCTTTATAAACGTACCTCTTTTTTGTAGTTCAACCAAGCCAATCAGACTATTGTCTATATGTGTTCTCGTAGTATTTGTCTGTGTATCGCCCATTCAACCATTGCCCTCATAGGCTCAGTGAAGTGTGATCGGTGTCTGGGTACCGCAATTAGGGTACCAACGCCCAGCGGCGTGGGATTTTGGCGACAGGAAGGCAGTTTAGGTATCAAAAAACATGTAAATAGTAGTTTTATATATTGTTCGGTTTGTGATTTTGCAATTCTGAAAACGGGACAAGGTCATGGAAGGACGTCGGCTGTAGCTTTTCAACATTATGTATGTATTTTAATTACTAACCGCTGTGTGTTTTCGGACAAATTATTTATTTGTGCTCAATGTACTGAATATAGGCAAAACGAATATAATGGCAGATTGTGCAGACATGATCGAGCATATGTTTAAGATTGAAGTATTTACGTGAATGGGTGCACGCTCTAGCGACGCTGGGGGTGGGCTTTTCTTCAAAAGTAGATAGCCATTGGCGGGATAAGCCACATCAGAAAAAAACAGTCTGACTCTGGACGAAATACAGCCAATGGAAATACAGCCAGTACATGTCATACTTAAATATTTTTCTAGAAAAAATTGTGGGCGATAATTTCTACGCTGGTCTCGGCTGGTCTCGGAAGAATTTACGAGTCCTTACTGTCCGAGACCGAGTCGAGACCGAGTCCAAATGTAACCGAGACCGAGACGAGACCGAGACCTTAAAAAAGTGGTCTCGAGACCGGTCTCGAGACCGAGACCGGTCTCGAGTACTACAGCTCTGTCCCGAGGTTAACACGTGGTCATAAAGCACACGGTCAACGATTTTCATGTCACACTGAATTTAGAAACACAGGGAAACACATTCTCAGTCTAACTATGTGGGTTTCAAGACACCGCATTTTTTAAACGTTTCAGTCTTGTGATAAAGATTAATCATATAAGTATCCATACAGATCTTCCGCAGAATATTATAAGAAAATTCGAAAATGGGAAATCCAGTTTTCGACAGCACTCTAAAGAAACATTGTCAATCTTCACGCATGCAAGCCAGTACACACAGAGACCCAAATCATTAGCTTTCGCGAACACAGAGTCTGAGTAAAAGGGGGTTGTTGTGACGTGTGTCCCCGAATTACATTTAGCTCATATTTATTTATGGAATGTTAGCTAATTTACGGAATGTTAGCTCACACGAGGTAGAGCTGGGAAAGCCTGGAAAGGTCCAGGAGTTGGGTATGGAGGGGATTCACTCCCATACTTCTGCCCCTTCCCCCAATTCCAGGTATTTTCGTCCCTCACACACACACACACACACACTAACACAAACATATGCTAGTCCACGTTTCCCTCCACACTATTGACTCTCACACATTGTGTAAGATACATACTGGAGTTTGAATCCAACTTTACAATAGCAGCCAGCTCTAGAAGGCCAGAGGTGGCTCAAAGTTCACTTCTGCTCAGAGTTTGACCATTAAAGGTAGACCTGAATCTTATTTTCCTTTGTGCTCTACACAACTCAACTCAACTTTGCATCACATTTTTTTAAGAGCCATCAAAAAACCCTGGGTAATGTTTTATTGCACTCGTTGACTGTCGAGTACCTCTTTTTTCATTAAGTGAAGATATTGTTTTAGGTCTGGCTTAACGATGTTGTGTTTTATATGCGTGGTTCTATAAATTAAACGTTCAGCTTTACTTCCCTATCTACATGGGACTTTGGTGAACAGGAAATGCATTGTTATAATTCTGTTAACTCTGTTATGCTTCAATGGCAAATTAATGTTAAAGGAACCTTTCTCAGATGTAACGAACACATTGAAGTGGTATTCAGTGAACTTATTTTTATCAGAGTTTAGCTTTAGTACATGGATTCCTCTGGACTTTCACCCCTATGTATGTATTGCACAGTTGCAATGTCCTACTTGCACAGGACAGAAAGAAAGAAAGACCCTTAAACGGTTTCCTCTGTGTTCTTTGAACATGTGTTCTCTGCCCGTTAGCTATTTTCCATAATGTGTTTTCTTCTAATGCTTTTAGTGCAATTTGACAACATCATTAGCTGCTTAATCACTAATTATTCATCGTGTTGCGATATCTCATTCTCCCCAGGTCAGAAACAATGAGTGGTCCTCATGGAGTAACCTGGTTGGCCCTCTCAGTCTCCTTAGTCTTCGTCTTCCTCGGACACCCTCCAGGGGCCCTCGGGGGCAACATCCTGGTGTTTCCCGTGGACGGCAGCCACTGGGTCAACATGAACCTTCTAATTGAGGGGCTACACGCCCGCGGTCACCAAATCACGGTGGTGCGCTCATCCAGCAGCTGGTACATCAAGGAGTCGTCGCCCCACTACCGCTCCGTCTCCGTCACCGTGCCGGGAGGCATGGACGTCGAAAAGCAAGACTACTTCGCTTTCCTGCTCGGCAACTTGCTGGAGATCCGGAAGGGAGGATCGTCGCCGCTGGCGTTCGCGTCCTTCTACCGGCTCATGCTCTCGGGTTTGTCGAGCCTGCACCAGCAGGGGAGCAGTTTCGTCGCGGACATCTTTGAAAACCAAGCTTTGATGCAGAGCCTGCGGGACGGCCGGTACGACGTGGCGCTTGTGGACCCGGGCCTGCCCATCGGGGTCCTGGTTGCTCATGAGCTCGGGTTGCCGACCGTGTTCAACGTTCGCTGGATCACCAGCGGAGAAGGGCATTTCGTGGTGGCCCCCTCGCCCGCGTCCTACGTTCCTGTGTCTGGCTACGTCGCCTCAGACCAAATGGACTTCAGCCAGAGATTGGGGAACGTGCTCATGTACCTCCTCAACACGGCCATCGATAGGTTCGTGGTCAGCCCGCACTACGATCGGCTTGTGGAGAAATACTTTGAGCCGGGCACGACGTTCTATCACCTCCTGCAGGGGGCAGACCTCTGGCTCATGCGGGTGGACTTTGTGTTCGAGTTCCCCCGACCCACAATGCCCAACATCGTCTACATCGGAGGCTTTCAGTGTAAGCCCTCCGAACCTCTGCCGACCGACCTGGAGGAGTTCATCCAGAGCTCAGGCGAACACGGGTTCATCCTGATGTCACTGGGAACTCTGGTGAAAAGCTTACCTGTGGAGGCCACGTCGGCGATCGCCAGCGCTTTCGCCGCGCTTCCCCAGAAAGTCATCTGGAAGCACCCCGGCAAGCGGCCCCATGGCCTGGGCAACAACACAATGCTGGTCGATTGGATGCCCCAGAACGATCTCCTGGGCCACTCAAAGATTAAGGCTTTCGTGGCCCACGGTGGCACCAATGGTCTGTACGAAGCCATGTACCACAGCGTGCCAGTGGTGGGATTGCCGCTGCTCTTCGACCAGTTTGAGAACGTCTTACGCCTGGAGGTGCGCGGAGCGGCCAAAGTGCTAGACGTCACCAAGATCTCCACCCAGAGCTTCCTAGAGGCCGTGCAGGAGGTCCTCCATGAGACCTCCTACAAGAGCAATATGACGCGTCTCTCCGAGCTGCACCGGGACAAGCCAGTGCATCCTCTGGAAACCGCTCTATTCTGGACGGAATTTGTCATTCGGAATAAAGGAGCCGCTCACCTAAAAACGGACTCGTACAAGATGCCGTGGTATTCTTATCATTCCCTGGATGTGATCGGATTCCTGTTGGCTGTTTTGTTTACGCTGGTAACGGTAACTCTGTGTTCACTCCGTTTTCTGTGCCTCAGACTCTGCAGGAAATGTAAAGCCAAGCAGGAGTAAGGTTGGTGTCTTTAATGTGGACATTTGCTGTGCTTGTAAATCATCTCAAAGCGTTTTTTTTTATATATATTTGATTTTGTTACAGAGAATATTGGTTGTCACTGTAATGCTAAGTCTTCACTCGCCATAAAGTGCCTGAAAATCACGTTATAAAAGGCTTTGAACGCCCCAAACCATGCTACATTAAAAGCACAATCCGAATTTTGTATATGCATTCAAATGTTTTGTTGATCTTTTACCGTTTTCTACAGTCAGTAGTCGGATGCTCTAACCACTGTAGAATATATATATATACTGAAGAAGTGCACAGCGAATAAGAATCAGTTACAGGCACTAGCACTTCATTAGCATGTCTTCACTAGTACCATGCAAAACGTTAAAAAGGTTGTTTACTGTGACAACTTCGATGGCAAATGAAGTGAAACTCTTCGTGTGGTCACGAAAGAAAAAAAAACACGCGAGTGAATTGTGAGATCAGCAATCCGGTAAGCTGGTGTTCTCTCCTCTACAAGTTTGATGTCAGCGAATAACAGACGAGTTAGGTTGATGCGCTTGCTTCTAGTGCATCTCTCACCAGTCTGTCTGTCTTGCTATGCTAACCTGTCTGGGCAGCGCATCTCTCTGTCTGTATGTCTGCATGTCTGTCTGTCTGTCTGTGTCTTGCTTGTTCTGTGACTTTGTGCCTGACAAAACAGAGAGTGAAATGCAACAGTTTTTTACGTTTAATAAATGCCAACGCGCAACTGTGTTTATAAACAGATCACCATGTTGAGCATGAACATTCGCACATAATTTTAAAACAAGACAATCATTTGTGTATAAATAAATATAACTGTGAACTACTTAAATAAATTGCAGTAACAAATTGCCCTTTTACTGTATTGCAATATTCTGCACATATATGACGTGGTTTCAGATATGATCAAATAACAACATATATTTTCTACTTGAATGTGAATAAAATTACAACAACATTCCCAAATTAAACTTTATCATAATACAAGATAGATATTCCCAAAACAAAAATGCTTGCAGAGAATAATTGTTGGGCTACAGTTTCAGGAAGGAAGCGTGTATATCAAAAAAGGTCAAATTCAATCAGCACGCGATAAACATTTGTTATTCTCTGGGCGTGTTGTTCCAGACAACTAGGAATACCAGGATCGGGATGAGGCCAACTGGAATGAGGGTAAGAGTAAGCACCACATCTGAGGGGGCATCCGGGAATTCCCCCTCCACCGGACATGCTTGGAAGTAACGAGAATGGATTTCGAGGAAGAAGTCCTGTACCACCCGGTTCGGGTAGTAGCACCCAGAGTAGGCAGAAACATACTCCAGGCATTTGCTCATCTCATTGTATGGTCTGTCGTGGAGAGAGGAAGTCAGACGTGACAGTAAATTCAAAGTAACTAAACGTACAAATGAGATTACAGTTATTGCTATTTTAATATGGAATACCAATAGATAGAAGGACATTTGTTAATTTGTACAAAACAATTATATATCAGCTATTTATCCTATACTGGTCATTGTTCTACTCGTTTAGTGTGAACACTTTTACCCAGTGTGACTGATTGCTTTTCCTTTGGCCATTTAGAGGTGTCACTCTCATCTATTCTACGTTCTGACATCATTTCCTGTTAAGGCACACAATGAAACAGGAAGGGGTCTAATGAGAGGTCCTCGTAGGAAGTTTGTTTTTTGCCGGGTTCTATTATGCAGGTAGTAATATTTTAGGGCAATAGATTGTCCCATGTAGCTGCATTATAAAATGCACACAGTAAGTACAGCAAGCCGGAGTGGCCAAAAATGACCCTGAAGTCAAATCACACATCATGTTTTCTGGTGGCGGGCGGAGTCATCAATTTCCCCAGGACGGGAGAAATGCTCTTTTCGATCCATGCTCTAATAGAGCCTTTCTGCGCAAGCTCTGTTTTGCCGAAAGTCAGTATTGAGGAATTTAAAATGCATGTATCTCTATCTCTTCTGGACTCGTACATCAACCTGAAAATTAGTCTTCTTTACCTTTCTAGCCGTTGATTTTGATGATAGTTATTTCTGTAGGTAAGGTAAGTTTATAACCAAGGTTGTGGGGTTTTCACACCTGGCTTTCTAGAGATTTGTGCTCTAACTGATGAGAGTTTATGCGCAATGTCTAGAATGTTTAATGCTTTTTTAACTTTACCTAATGACTTCGTCCCAATTGCACCGGTGCTTCTTGTCGATGTGTGCCATTTCAATGTTAAAATTGTTCCCGCATGGGATGCTGCTGACGTACTCTAGAAAGCTCTCATTGCAGTGGTGAAACACGTGGTCCTGATCCTGGAAACGTTCTAGTAGGGAGAACATAAATGTGTCATACCATCATGACCCGTTTGAAGCAAATTCATGGCCCATTTGTAGCAAATTCATCACCGAATCTCCCTTCCTATGAATCATTGGTATACACAAGGATGAAATCAAGCTGATATGTTAAGTCAGGCATAAGTCTGGATTAAATGAAGAGTCTATATGCTTAATTCTGAAACAAGTCCGATGTTGAATACAAGTTACAATGGCTGAAGTTTGTGTTTTGGGTCCTGGTTCACTCATTGAATGGTTTGCTTTCCTTTGTCCTGTATTTCTTGGCCACCTTGGTTAACATGAAAGTTTCTCGCATTACACCACAGTTGTGCTTTTAGACCCAACACAATCCTATTGTGGTTAATTACTGGTATGGGAAAGAAAGCAACCATACAAATCAGCCAAACCAGGACAATGCTGGCCAATCACATTGCCCTCTGGGACATTACAGCAAATCCTTGAGTAGGATTCTTCCATTAAGAGACAACTCTGAGGTATGTAGTATGCATACAATGTATTCAAATTTTCTGTCATTTCTTAAATTGTTTTATGTCTTCTTGATCAGTTGCGGACTTACCATCCTCTTCAAACGTCACATTGTTTTCTAATCCAAATTCGCCTGAAAATGCAGATCATATGTCAAATTATGCATTACATATTTCAACTGACATATATTAGACAACAAACAAGAAACAGTTGAAACTAATTCAAACAAGGGGCCATAGAAACGAGACCACTATATATGAAAACTAACACAGACATATTATAGAAAACATGGACAGAACTGGAGGAAACAGGGCACCAGGACGGACTGAGGACACAAAGAATACAGAAGGAAATGACAGAGTGGACACATGAAAACATGGAGAGGACCAGGACAGAAGGGAAACACGAGAACTTGCAGTGACTTCTGTTTTTGCTTTTTTTATCAGTTTGCTAAAATTAAACAAAACATTTTTTTTTCTGGTATGGTGTGGAAAAATATTTAATACATACAATAAGATTGTCAGTAACTTAAAAATTTTTGAAAAAGGGAATGGGACTTAATATGTCCTGATATCACTGTATCTTCCAGTATAACGCAGTCATGTTTGGCCTAATTCCGCTTTGTAACCTTACATTTCAGACCACTTTCTTCACATCTTGTGTTGGATGATACTCTGTTTTGCAATTAATTTTTTATTTTTTTATTAAAGATTGTTCAATCCGAAATGTAATGCTGCGTTCAAAAATGTGTGACTAAAATGAAAGACAATTTGACCTAATTCCACCATCAACGTAATCTTTTTTCTATGTTCTAGATAAATTAAAGACTTACCGTTATCTTGAAATGTTACATTGGATGATGAATTGCTTGGTAATTCAATTTGGCCTAGAAATGAATAAGATACATTGGATGACACATTGGCTTGTGCATTATTTTCAATATAAATGTTTTTAACATTGTTCACTTGAATGTGCATTTTTATTATATTGATAAAACATGCCAAGAAATATGTCAGCTGTTTTTCGTATATATTCAAATATGCCTTCCGATGTCTGCTTACAATATTCTACCATGAAAAACACTTCAAACAACAAAACAAGATAGATAAAATACATTAGAACACCCTAATAACGTGCTGTGAGACTTCTCATAAACATGCATCCATTTGTAAAGTCCAATGCTTTTCTGATGAGACATTATAACTGAAAGACATAACATATTATAATGCTTGTAACAACACATTTTTCCACATTATTATAACAAGTTGCATTCTGCCCGGTTTACTTTTAGAGAGGTCTTACAATAAGATACATACCGAACACCAAAACTGGGAAAAGAAGTAGGACGATCATGGTGAAACCAGCGCAATCAAAAAAAGACCCAGACAAATTAAATTGCACGACCAGTTAGCACCAGCCAATAGTATCAATACGTCTTCAGCAAGTAAGGAAGACAGTTAACATATATAGCAACATATATGCCCTAAGCCCATCCCAGGTTTTCCTGCCACTGTCTGGCAAGTTCTGACAAGACATGCCAAATCCTTCAGAGATTTGGCCGAGATAGGCCTGTATTTACTCAGCACCGTTCAGTAATTATATACAATTCGGGAGTAAACATAGAAATTAGTACACTGTTACTCCACAATTGTTTTCATTAGTTCCCAAAAAATAAAAGTCACTGATCAGAGTAAGAAAGTACAGAAGGAATCAGGGACGATCTGTTAAATTGAAAAAGCAAGTACGTATCTGTGGCACTTTCTGTTGTGTGTGTGTGCGTGTGTGTGTTTGTGTGTGTGTGTGTGTGTGTGACTAGAGTCTATCTAAGGTGGGGTCCACTTGCTATAGTTTCCTATCATCTAATCGCCAGTGCGCCCGGCTCTTAAGGGATTTCCCTTTCAGCCTTTTACTCTGAAGACAACTGGGCCCATATGGCGACACACTGATGCGTGGTTACTAATGCATGCACACGTCTTTATCCAAGTAAACAGAATGCCTTAAGTGTAAACCGAGACAATTCGAAACGAACTCATGGTACATCAGAATCTTACAATGTCTTTACAAAAAGCGTATTTTAAACAACGTAATGTAAATAGGTCAACCTTGTTTTTTTTGAACAAACACAAAATAGCTAATTGTTCGACATATCAGGGACAATGGTCAGATATTGAAGTCTAAATGTAGGGATCTCACTGATGTGGCGGTGGTACCTGTTTCTTTAATTTCGAAATTTAGTTTAGAAATACTACAAGACAGCAACACATGACAACCTAACTGGAACAATGACCCACACCGTGTGCTCAACACACTGAACTAAATAGGGCTCTCAATTAGGAGACACTAAAACCAAAACATATATACACATAGAAAACCCAATAGCCTTAATTAAAAGGACCACTCGGCCACCATAGAGGTGCCTAGAGGTCTACTGCCCCCTGTTGTGACTACCTTGCCTATAATGGACTCTTTAATCTCTAAAACCTAGATCAGCTACTGCTATTTGAAGACTTTGTTGAAGTCATAAAGAGTGAAAGTAATATAAAAACGGAATATCCATTAGGCCTGTAGACAAAATAAACTTTCTTTGACAGAAACAAATGCTGGGCAGAAAGCAAGGTGACTTTCCCTCCACGCAGGTCCCGCAAGCGTAGTCATTGTTCTCACTTTTGCCTGCCGAGACCACAAAGCACTCTGGCACTCAGACTCGCAAGATGTATGTTAAGAAAACACTTGCCAGAATGGAATGCATGTCGATGGCGACATTTTGTCTACTTCCTGGCTAGCAGAATTTAAAGAAATGTGATGACTGATGTGGTTTGTCAATTGGCATTAGGGTTAAAACAGAACAACAAATGTATCGTGTTGGAAGGATATAATGGCAGTTACACACACAAAAGGTTAAAGAATGCAATAGCAAAAATAATATAAAGCAAGGCTACAAAAAACATGTCATTAGATTTGAATATCCCAGAAATCTGTGACAATTGTAATCAGTTTGAGTAAAACATATCAAAACTATTGAAACTAATGCTATACCGTGTAGTCGAAATGAACGGTTTGCATGTTTTGAGTCTTTTGTTGTTCTTTATATTAAACCGTTAATCATATTTTATATTTAACTCAATATAGGAATGACTCTTCGGAGAAACTCAATAGTGCTGCGTAGTTGCAGATTCACACGATTCCTCCAAGCACATCTTCTTATCATACTGTCAGTCAACCAGTATGTGTTTGCTGGTATACACGCACTTAAAGAGCCACTTCACCGATTTTGCATTTAGCTTTGTATCAGTAGACAAATGGTAGTATTTTCCAATGACCCTCCTCCAACCCCTCAACTCCATCTGATAAGAGGCATATCTTGATTTTAGGTCAGGAAAAAATCCTCCAACTACGTAAAATGACGATTTTTACGTCATTGGAGGATTTTTTAAAACAGGCCGTAAACTACAGACAGAAGTAGACGCTACTTCCGCATTTTTTCAACCCGCCCATATGGGGTGGGGCCTCGTCACAGATTCTCAAAACAGTTGTCAGCCATCTTAGAGATAAGCGTCGCTTGTTTAGGGAGAAATGTGAGTTTTAGACTAAACACAATGGCAGAAAGTAATTTTGAAGAGGAAATGGAAGAAAGGGATTTTGAAGATCTGTTGCGCGAATCTGATGTTCGTGGCTGCCTGTACGAGCCGCAATACAGCGAGACACATTTGCGGTTGACGGAGGAACAAGAGGCTGCTGCTGCAGAGGAGCGAAGCTTGCCTGGCGGTCATGAGGAAGAGCCCGTACAGAGTCGAGCTGGGGCGGACTGGTGGTGCCAGTGCTCTCGCTGTGCGCCTATGGACACAGATAGAGTCCCGCTGCTGTTGTGAATTTCAGCGATGCCATTTTCTTCTTTAAGAAATAACTGAATCTGCATTAGAAACGGGACCGCCAGCATGCGTAATAGAGCACCCCAGCTTTGATCCACACGAGTTTTTGAAAATTATTTCAGGATTCCGAAGGTCAATGGGAAGCGCCAGCCAAAGCCCGCAGGGACAAACGGACGGTTCAGTACAAGTGAGTATTTATTTGTTGTTCACGTCAGTTAGCTGAGCTATCGGTTATATTTACATATATGCTAGCTAGCCTATTGTAGGTGCAAATAGCTTTCGTTGCTAACGTTGTGCTTATTGTTTTCAGACAATATCACAATAACAGCCTACCGTCATTTCGTGGAATGGGTTCTGCAAGGATAAAGACTGGGGAAAGGCTATATCGTCTTGTTTTGCCTGCCTGTGTTGTTCAGGACATCAGACAGAGATTTCCAGCTAGTGACGGACAATAGTGTGGCTATCAAGAAACTGCTGAAGCTCTGGAAGAGCTATGAGTGTGCAATTGTTTATATTATGTTTAAAAACAATAAAAGTTCAAAGTTTATAATGTATTACTTTGATTTACAAAAGAGTACAGGGAAATATGAAGAAATGTATATACTTTTATTAATTACAAATATTCTCGGGGTGGTTGATACTAGCCCGCAGCCACTGTTTGCACCGCTCTAAATGTTCAACGGGAAAACGATGGAACTAACTACATGTCCTTTCCTTGTGTTAGATGTACATCCCGGAACAAAACGCAAGGCTAGTATTTAAATTACTTTATCAAGACACTCGTCACGGAAACTCATGTTAACCGGTGTCTTCTGTTTTCCAGTCAATAAGCTAGTAGCTAGCCTTCCCTTCTGCCTGCCCTCTCGAGCCGGTAGGCGTGGCTTGGGAGTGGACTCGTAGAGCAGCGAAACAAGTGCATTCTGGGATTTGGTGTATTTAACACATGAGCCAAAAACACATTTTAATCTTTTTCAATATAGTTGTACTGCGAGTACAATACAGTTAATACTTTAAAGGATCTATAGCCTACATACATGATTTTATAATTTTATTGTTATTTATTATTTTGCGGTATAGATTGGAAAAAAATTACAACAACGCTGTAACATAATAAATGCGGTTAAAGTGAAGGTGTCTGAACAGATTCCAAAACCACTGTAGCAGACACATTTTAGTCATTTTTGACCATAAATCAAAGTGCACATTCAATTCTGTTTTTGTTACTCAAGGCTACAGTCGCAGCGGTCACTCTACCCACTCCATATGCTATAAAAAACTCACATCCTAATGTTAATTTGTAGCTGTCATTGCCCGTCATTTCCAGATTCATCGAGCGCCTGATCACATATGTAGCTTCAGTGGAACAGGATATTTCGATTTGACTCCGTTTGTTTCCGCGCGGATCCGGTGTCTGTCACGCAGTATTTGTCATTTTCCATTACTGTGTGTCTCGCTGCTGCCCCCTGTTGGGCCCCTATCAGCGGCTGATGTGATTGGCTGATGCGATGGCACCATTTGTAGAGCCCATTTGGGCGGACCAGTGCTCTCAGAATGTGGATCAAAAACCAAAAGGCTTCGTGAAAGATTCTTAAGCTGAAGCTGGATGCTTTTCTAACACTTGCATTGCCAATTAAAATCCCAGCAGCAGGATTTTCATTTACACCTAAGGTGTCTAGTCATGTTAGTAATTGTGAAGATACCATCACTAGCTCAATATATATGTGCATGCTGTTTTTACAGTTTTGAAGCAATATGCAAACTATTTACAATAACAAAAACGTAATGGTTGAAAACTTCAAGAAGGCACTGTTGCAATGTTGTTTTCTTTACAATTCCTCAAAGTAAATCTTATAGCATACAGCAAAATAATTGCATACTTTACCATTCATCTTAATTATCTATAAACTATGTATTTATATTGTTAGAATGTGTTGTTTTGGGTGGTTTACCCCTTTAAATGGGCGTCAAGGTGGCCTAGTGGTTAGGGACTATAGGGCTTGGGTCTGGAAGATCCCTGGTTCTAATCCCCCCACCACCAAGGTGAAATCCGCGTCGTTCTGTCCTTGAGCAAGACAGTTAACCCTAAAATGCTCCCCGGGCGCCGTGACGTGGAAGTCAAATCAGGTAACTGATTAGGGCTGCCCCCTGCACCTCAGGGTTGGGTAAAATGCAGAGAACACATTTCAGTGTACAACTGACAATATTGGTCTATTCTATTCTAAATACCTGCTATGAATCGGTACACAGGTAAAAACATTCTATATTGTTTCCCCAAAAATGTTGCCTGTTGTAGATACACTGAAACAACAAGTGATTGTACGAGATTTACCCTCTAGGGTGTTAACGTCAAATATGGGTCAGGCAACCATAGGAGAGGTTTTGAACTTGCATTGATTACAACCTTTGCCAGGCAACACCCATGTTTTTAAATCTCACATGCACTCTAAACCAAGGTCAACATGATCTCAGTTCCAACCACCACCTTTAATGCCCAGCAATAACCCATTCTCATGTAGGCACTTATAAGAAACAAATTACAAACTGAATTTGATACAGTATCATTTGAACTCTAAATTGCATGAAATTGCGTGATAAAACTGCACAGCAATTTAGGACTAATCACACATACATGCAATAATTATTTATAGTCGTAAAAAAATGCAATTCAAATATGGTGCACGGTGTAACGAACTGCCTCTGTCCCCCTTCATGCCAGGGTTGACACTCCCCCTCCCAGCTAGGAGTAGAAATTAATCAGGGACTATGTTCTACACCTGTGTTGGTTTCTCACCTGTTTGTTGTTTAGTTCGTTAGTGTCTGCTTATAGTTTGGTCTGTGTCAGTTTGTCAGTGTCGGTCATTGTTTCAGGTACGTTGGGTTCTGGTTCTGGTTCTATGTCGGTGTGTCATGTTTGGGTTCATGTCAGTATGCATGTTTCGTTATTGTTTGTCGATGTATTTCCTTGTTCGTTCTTGGGTTTAGTTCAGGGGTTTGGTTGGTAGGTTTGGATGGTTCTGTGGTTGATGTCTGTTTCCTTGTCAGGGTTTTATGTCTGTACCTTGTTGGGGGGTTTCCTGTGTTATGCTGGGTTTGGGTGCTTTTGAGTTACGTGTCATGTAGTTTGCTGTTTTCTGGTTTATAGAAGTCTGATCCTTGGTTGTGTTTTTGTGTTTCAGTTTCAGTCTGTGGTTTTCAGTGCCTGTCGGGCCTGGATAATGAATAAAGACTTCAAATTAGAAGTATTCTCTGCGCCTGTGTCTATCTCCCGTCATCTGCCAAGGGCAGATCGTGACAGAATGACCGACCCACTAACGACACAGCAGAGAAGGAAGAGTTGCCCGTCCACTTACGGGCAGTTACCGGAGTTCCCGGTTTGTTTTCGCCGCTGCGCGATTAGACGCGGTCCACCTCTTCCGCCACGAGCTTCCGCTCCCCCGTCTCGGTGGTTGCTTGCGGATTTTAAGGCGCTGCGAGAGTGGAGGGAGTCTCTTGGCTCCGAGTCGGAGGAGGAGTCTGAGGAGGAGGAGATTGAGAGGATCAGCCGGGAGTACTATGTACAGCTGGGACTTGAGTCTCCCCCGCAGCACAAGATGGCTGCCGCCCCGCAGCACAAGATGGCTGCCGCCCCGCAGCACAAGATGGCTGCCGCCCCGCAGCACAAGATGGCTGCCGCCCCGCAGCACAAGATGGCTGCCGCCCCGCAGCACAAGATGGCTGCCGCCCCGCAGCACAAGATGGCTGCCGCCCCGCAGCACAAGATGGCTGCCGCCCCGCAGCACAAGATGGCTGCCGCCCCGCAGCACAAGATGGCTGCCGCCCCGCAGCACAAGATGGCTGCCGCCCCGCAGCACAAGATGGCCGCCGCTCAGGGTTTAGAGGAGGCTTTGCGGGAGGATCGGGAGGTCTTCAGGGATTATAGGGCCTGGATAGACGAGACAGGGTGTGGCCCGGAGGAGGAGAGCGGGCTGTTCAGCAGGTTCTTCTCGTGGCGAGCTCACCAAGGAGTGCTTCCACATCCAGCGCTGAGGTACCTAATGCCACGGTTGTTCTGCCGTGCGCCTCACCTTCTCTCGCTCCTGGAGACTGCCACTGACTCTGCTCCTGCGACCGTCCCTGTTCCCGTCTCAAGGGTAGCCCAAGTTTCTGTCCCTGAGTGCACGTCCCTGAGTGCCTGTCCCTGAGTGCACGTCTGTCCCTGAGTGCACTGTCTGTCCCTGAGTGCACGTCTGTCCCTGAGTGCACGTCTGTCCCTGAGTGCACGTCTGTCCCTGAGTGCACGTCTGTCCCTGAGTGCACGTCTGTCCCTGAGTGCACGTCTGTCCCTGAGTGCACGTCTGTCCCTGAGTGCACGTCTGTCCCTGAGTGCACGTCTGTCCCTGAGTGCACGTCCCTGAGTCTGTCCCTGAGTGCACGTCTGTCCCTGAGTGCACGTCTGTCCCTGAGTGCACGTCTGTCCCTGAGTGCACGTCTGTCCCTGAGTGCACGTCTGTCCCTGAGTGCACGTCTGTCCCTGTCCCTGAGTGCACGTCTGTCCCTGAGTGCACGTCTGTCCCTGAGTGCACGTCTGTCCCTGAGTGCACGTCTGTCCCTGAGTGCACGTCTGTCCCGGAGTGCACGTCTGTCCCGGAGTGCACGTCTGTCCCGGAGTGCACGTCTGTCCCGGAGTGCACGTCTGTCCCGGAGTGCACGTCTGTCCCGGAGTGCACGTCTGTCCCGGAGTGCACGTCTGTCCCGGAGTGCACGTCTGTCCCGGAGTGCACGTCTGTCCCGGAGTGCACGTCTGTCCCGGAGTGCACGTCTGTCCCGGAGTGCACGTCTGTCCCGGAGTGCACGTCTGTCCCGGAGTGCACGTCTGTCCCGGAGTGCACGTCTGTCCCGGAGTGCACGTCTGTCCCGGAGTGCACGTCTGTCCCGGAGTGCACGTCTGTCCCGGAGTGCACGTCTGTCCCGGAGTGCACGTCTGTCCCGGAGTGCACGTCTGTCCCGGAGTGCACGTCTGTCCCCGTCTCTGAGCCTGTCCCCGTCTCTGAGCCTGTCCCCGTCTCTGAGCCTGTCCCCGTCTCTGTCCCAGTCCCCGTCTCTGTCCCAGTCCCCGTCTCTGTCCCAGTCCCCGTCTCTGTCCCAGTCCCCGTCTCTGTCCCAGTCCCCGTCTCTGTCCCAGTCCCCGTCTCTGTCCCAGTCCCCGTGTCTGTCCCAGTCCCCGTGTCTGTCCCAGTCCCCGTGTCTGTCCCAGTCCCCGTGTCTGTCCCAGTCCCCGTGTCTGTCCCAGTCCCCGTGTCTGTCCCAGTCCCCGTGTCTGTCCCAGTCCCCGTGTCTGTCCCAGTCCCCGTGTCTGTCCCAGTCCCCGTGTCTGTCCCAGTCCCCGTGTCTGTCCCAGTCCCCGTGTCTGTCCCAGTCCCCGTGTCTGTCCCAGTCCCCGTGTCTGTCCCAGTCCCCGTGTCTGTCCCAGTCCCCGTGTCTGTCCCAGTCCCCGTGTCTGTCCCAGTCCCCGTGTCTGTCCCAGTCCCCGTGTCTGTCCCAGTCCCCGTGTCTGTCCCAGTCCCCGTGTCTGTCCCAGTCCCCGTGTCTGTCCCAGTCCCCGTGTCTGTCCCAGTCCCCGTGTCTGTCCCAGTCCCCGTGTCTGTCCCAGTCCCCGTTTCCCTGCCTGTCCCAGTCCCCGTTTCCCTGCCTGGGCCAGTCCCCGTTTCCCTGCCTGGGCCAGTCCCCGTTTCCCTGCCTGGGCCAGTCCCCGTTTCCCTGCCTGGGCCAGTCCCCGTCTCCCTGCCTGGGCCAGTCCCCGTCTCCCTGCCAGAGTCTGTCCCCGTCTCCGTCCCAGAGTCTGTCCCCGTCTCCGTCCCAGAGTCTGTCCCCGTGTCCGTCCCAGAGTCTGTCCCCGTGTCCGTCCCAGAGTCTGTCCCCGTGTCCGTCCCAGAGTCTGTCCCCGTGTCCGTCCCAGAGTCTGTCCCCGTGGCTGTCCCGGCTCCAGAGCTCACTCCAGCTCCAGAGCTCACTCCAGCCCCAGAGCTCACTCCAGCCCCAGAGCTCACGCCAGCCCCAGAGCTCACGCCAGCCCCAGAGCTCACGCCAGCCCCAGAGCTCACGCCAGCCCCAGAGCTCACGCCAGCCCCAGAGCTCACGCCAGCCCCAGAGCTCACGCCAGCCCCAGAGCTCACTCCAGCCCCAGAGCTCACTCCAGCCCCAGAGCTCACTCCTGTCCCCCTGCCTGACTCCAGTCCTGTCCCCCTGCCTGACTCCAGTCCTGTCCCCCTGCCTGACTCCAGTCCTGTCCCCCTGCCTGACTCCAGTCCGGTCCCCCGTCCTGTTTTCGAGCCCCGTCCAATGCCCGAGGCCGTCATCCTGGCCGAGCCAGTTCCCGGGCCAAGGACTGTTGCCGGGCCAAGGACTGTTGCCGGGCCCAAGCCGGTTCCCCGGCCACCTGAACCGTCTCCTCCGGCACTGCCTCCTGACCCGTCGCCTCCGGCCCTGCCTCCTGACCCGTCTCTGCCTGGTCGACCTCTAGACCTGCACCCTCCTGTCCGATCTCCAGATCTGCTCCCGCCGGGTAGATCTCCTGACACGCTCCCGCCGGGTAGACCTCCAGACACGCTCCCGCCGGGTAGACCTCCTGACCCGCTCCCGCCGGGTAGACCACCTGACCCGCCGTCCTTGCCTGTCCGGTCGCCCGAGTTGTCCTTGCCTGTTCGGCCTCCAGACCTGCTTTCTCCGGGTCGACCACCTGACCTGCACCCGCCGGATCGACAGCCTGACCTGCATCCGCCTGTTCTGTCTCCTGAACTGCATCCGCCGGTTCGGTCTCCTGAACTACCTCTACCCTGTCCTACATCCTTTCTTTCAGGTCTCTCCCCAGACCCATCTCCACTGACACCACGCCCTCCTGACCCGTCAAAGCCTGCACGCCCTCCTGACCCGTCAAAGCCTGCACGCCCTCCTGACCCGTCAAAGCCGGCACGCCCTCCTGACTCGTCAAAGCCCGCACGCCCTCCAGACCCGTCTCCGCCGTCGCGGCCTTCTGAACTATCTCCGCCATCACGGTCTCCTGACCAGCGTCCGCCGTCACGACACCCTGATCCGTCTCCGCCGCCACGGCTACCTGACCCGTCTCCTCCGGCACGGCCTCCTGACCCGTCTCTGTCTGGTCGACCTCTGTCCTGCATCCTCCTGATCTGCCTTCTGACCTGCATCCGCCGGGTCGACCTCCAGATCTGCTCCCGCTGAGTAGACTTCCAGACACGCTCCCGCCGGGTAGACCTCCAGACACGCTCCCGCCGGGTAGACCTCCTGACCCGCTCCCGCCGGGTAGACCTCCTGATCCGTCCTGGCCTGTTCGGTCTCCTGACCCGCATCTGCCTGTCCGCCCTCCACACCCGCTTCCTCCGGTTCGGCCTCCTGACCAACATCCGCTGGGTCAACCATCCGTCGGGTAGACCGCCGGATCCGTCAACTGGTTGACCTCCGGATCTGCAGCCGCCTGTCCGGATCTCTACGTTGCCTCCTTCCCCCCCCACCTCCTCGGCCGCCTCCCCGCAGCAGTTGGTTCTGTTGTGGTTTGGGTTTGGCGCTTCTGGAGCCGCGCCTAGAGGGGGGGGTACTGTAACGAACTGCCTCTGTCCCCCTTCATGCCAGGGTTGACACTCCCCCTCCCAGCTAGGAGTAGAAATTAATCAGGGACTATGTTCTACACCTGTGTTGGTTTCTCACCTGTTTGTTGTTTAGTTCGTTAGTGTCTGCTTATAGTTTGGTCTGTGTCAGTTTGTCAGTGTCGGTCATTGTTTCAGGTACGTTGGGTTCTGGTTCTATGTCGGTGTGTCATGTTTGGTTTCATGTCAGTATGCATGTTTCGTTATTGTTTGTCGATGTATTTCCTTGTTCGTTCTTGGGTTTAGTTCAGGGGTTTGGTTGGTAGGTTTGGATGGTTCTGTGGTTGATGTCTGTTTCCTTGTCAGGGTTTTATGTCTGTACCTTGTTGGGGGGTTTCCTGTGTTATGCTGGGTTTGGGTGCTTTTGAGTTACGTGTCATGTAGTTTGCTGTTTTCTGGTTTATAGAAGTCTGATCCTTGGTTGTGTTTTTGTGTTTCAGTTTCAGTCTGTGGTTTTCAGTGCCTGTCGGGCCTGGATAATGAATAAAGACTTCAAATTAGAAGTATTCTCTGCGCCTGTGTCTATCTCCCGTCATCTGCCAAGGGCAGATCGTGACACACGGGTGAAACCAAAGTTATCGTTATTAAAGCATGGGTATTATAAGTTATTTATTGGGATTTAAGAATATCCATCGAGCGAGCAGAAATATGTGAACCTGACGACGTTCAAGCACTCTGCTTGATATTAGCTGTTCTATGACCCCACAATAAAGTAGTGGTAATGGTTGTTAAGTATTTCAGTGCTGTGGTTTATATGTTGCACAGCTACAGTAGGATATGTGTAGGTGTAAAACCATGTTCAGTGACCATGGAGTTGCCCTCTGGAGATCCACTCACTTGCATAGATTTGTCTCAGAGATTTGCCCTTAGGGTGTTGAGCACGGGTGTGGGTCAGGCACCCCTGTGAAAGGTTGTGAACCGGTCGTGGTTGTACCATTTATGCCAACTGCCATGTCTTAGACAGTTCTCATGCCAACTCCCATGCCTTTAAACTTTTCATGCACTATCAACCCCGGTGCACCAAGTTTCACATAACCACAGACCTGACCGCCACCTTAAGATGTTGAATAACACACATCGACATATAAGCAAAAAAACCATTTCGTAATGGTTAGGTGATTCAACTCAAACACCCTTTCAAATTCCAGCTGGATCAATAATGATAAAAAGCATCTGAATTATTCTTATCATTCAAATGTGTGGTCAGGAAATGTGGGAACTGTTTACATATATCTGCCCTATCTGGATGATAAGATAGCTCATGAGATGTTGTTCAACCATTTCAGGAAATAACAACATGAGAAAACTTTTGACCCCAGAACATTTTCTCACAGGTGGTGTGTCTTCGGAGTCGTTAAAAGTTTGATGGGCATGGGACGGCATATCTTTGTTGTATAAAAAGATGGTTAAGCAAAAGGTGTGTGAGAGCTCTTCTAGTTGCAGCAACAGCAGAAACAAGTAAGTACAACAAGACTCACAGGAAACATTATAAACAGTGGAAGTAGTAATGTGAATGCATTTGCAAATAATAACCGATGGGACATGCTATTTTCTTCTTTCTTATACTTAGTGGTCATGCAGTGAATATAAACATGCATTGTATTGCAGAAATATAAGTCGAATTAGAAAACGACCGAAATGGTGAAGTTCTTAAGTAAGATGCACCCATCAGGCCTTCTTCGGAGACGCTTTCATTGTGTTTCTCAAATTCCTAATATATGAGAGCATACATGCAGATTCATAATACTTCTAATGATGGCTCAGTTGTTTATGTTGGAGGATCGCAATTAATGAGGGCATCTGACAGTGGCTTAATTGGCTCTTAAAGTGTTCCAAGTGTATTATTAGTTAATTATAGGTTACTATGATTCAGTTGTGGACATGACTAATTCTACAGCTGTCATCATGATGTCGCACCTCTTTCTAGATTACAGATTAAGAATGCAATTGTGTGTGATTCCATGACAAACTTCTACAAATACCCAGAACAAATGCACTGTATTGATCCTTAAATATTTAGATAAAAAATACAAGAAATACAAATATGACAAAAGCGAGAGCACATTTTTGTTTTCGGCAGGTACATTTTTGGACTGCACACTGAAAATGAGAATGTTTGTTGTATCCGTTCGTAAGTAAACAGGTCAACAGGTCAACAAATATACATACATTGTTATTAGTTTGGCTTTAAAGCTTTAGCACTGTTATTTATTCCTAATTGGCTCTTCCCAGAGCACAGGCGGTAGGTGTGAATGTTAAAGAAATAAACTACAGAAAAAAAAGATTTCGCAAGACAAGCCCATCAGATTGATATTATCAGGGTCAGCTTCATCAATGCCTTGTAAAACCCCTCGGACAGTTAATTTGATGGTTAAGGAAATGGTACAGCCCAGATGCTTTTAACCGCAATTGTAGCCTAATTGCCTTCCAGATGTGAATTTAGCGAATTTAGACTTTGTAATTTCGCACATACAACAAATCACGGATCGAACAATATGCTTCAACAGCAAACCAGACCTTTCAGTTTTAACTCAGATTTAACTCAACATGTTGCATTTTCTTCTTACCTTCATTTTAGTCTATTGCCTTGTTTCTTTCCGTTCGAGGGCAACATAAATGAAACAATAAATAAGCGTGCAGATCTAATTTCATTGCCGGTAAAAAATGTGCGTGTGTCCGCATGCACGAGTCTAAATGCATATTGTGTGTTATTAAATTAATGCATTTTTTTCTATTAAATAAATACATTTATAAATCCATATTTTATAATAGAAAACGTTAGAAATGTACATTTATTAAATAGCTACACGTGGGACTAATTAGAATCCAATAACAACAATGTTCACATTTAATTCCCCTCTCATTTTATAGGCTATACAGTACAGTCACTATATGCTGTGGCTCTCAATGCCCTTTGCTCCAGTACCAGAATGAGCAGAAGCCCGCCTTGTGATACTAGATTATTATTTTCCAAATACATGCTGACCTAACCCTTGACAATAACAGAGAACGTTTTCATGACTCCTGGCAACGAGTATACATTATGATTTTGCCATTGCTGTAGTGTGAAGTATTTGCAGCTATAAAGTTTGACCCTCACTTGCAATTTGTAATATCATGGATCATTTCGTAATTTTATTTTGAATTTATGTAGGTATTCATACAAATTATTTAAACAATAAATAAACGTATTTGGCAATTTCTAATTATTTCTGTGTGAATAATACAAGTTACATGGTCATACATACTTTGGAGTGATATGTCCTCTTATCTTTTGAAGTCAACAGTGCCTCAACAAGAGGTCCAAATGTCATAAACGATATATTTTTGTTAATGTGGCCTATACTGTGAAGCAATTACAGAGACCATTAATTCACGGAAATCTGGCACATTATGGCTGGCATAGTGTTAGAAACCAACTTTGCAGGGTTTTGACACGCGACGGTGACTGATTTCTAGACATCATATTCAACCCACAGCTCCCCTGGTACCAACGAGCACCATCTGAAGACACGCAACGTATTCTGGTATGACTAAAATAAAGCTCTGCTTACACGAAGCAGGATGATGATGGTGACTCTGTGGTATTTCGGGGTATTAAAATGCTTACAGTGTAGGCGCTGGATTCAAAATGAGCCACATTTGTATATTGTAACTATATGTTGGCTATTATAGTATATTAGCCAATGGCTATGTGTTAGGCCATTAGGATGGAAGTGTATGTGAATTGTAGAATTTGAATATTTATGTTGTACTGAGTTTGACACATTTTTTGTTTCTAATTAATATGTTCCCATGCTCTCCTTCTGGTTGATATTTTTTATTTGTTTTATCATTATTCTTTGCATATACATTGAGCGATTAATTGATTTTAGCTACACAAAACAATCATCACATGCATATGTGTCTAATGTTACCAGGCATAAGTAAGTAAATAGTTTGCACCCACAACAGAAATGAAAAAAATATTTTGTGTCAATGGGAATGGGAATGTTGACGAAGTTCCCAGGTCGTCCATAAATCTTAGCTGAAGCTATGATATCATTTTTGGAAATCCAGGAAGTTTCCCAAATTTTTTGAAACACAATGTGCTTGGATTTTCATCTTACAGTATATTTAACAATTACTTAAAATGACAGATAACGAGTACATCGACGAATACAGTCATTGGCGATAACTCTAAAGTTCACCTGAAACGGCAATGCATGCTGGCAAATTAGGCATAGCCTAGTATATGACACATTTCATATAAACAAAATCTACAAATAAAATCTGAAACCCTGTTTAAGTTGTACTAAAAAATATTAATGTGTGCTTTTTGAACAATTAAAGTAGAATGCATGAAAAGAGAAATGTGTAATAAACACTAAACCCAATCAAATCAATCAATCAAACTTATTTATACAGCCCTTTTTACAACAAAAGTTGTCACAAAGTGCTTTTACAAACACCCGGCCCGAATCCGACAGAGCACACATCGACAAGTTGAACAAGAAGACAAGTTGAACAAGTTGATACACATATAAAATTGCCTAGATATTTTTTAGTTCGGGGAACATATTCAGGTCACACTGTAGCTGCTTATAAACACTGTAACTCTCCTAGTGCTAATCTGATTGTGTTCGTATTACGTTATGCAGGTATGGATTCGACATCGTTGTACGACTATTATAGCGATGAGGATTACACCTATGATACAGAGGATTACACCTTTTCTACCGCCAGCAATAAGCTCCATGAGCTATGTGAGGTCAGCGAGCACCAGTTCACCATCAACATATTCCAGACCACCGTATTCCTGGTCATTTTCATCCTGGGCGTGCTCGGCAACTCCTTGGTCATCACCACCTTCGTCCTCTATCGTCGCCTGCGTCTTCGCTCCATGACCGACGTCTTCCTCTTCCAGCTGGCCGTGGCCGACCTCCTGCTCCTCCTCACCCTGCCCCTGCAGGCGGGCGACACCCTCCTCGGTCAGTGGCTCTTCGGCGACGCCCTGTGCAAGGCGACGCGCGCCATCTACGCCGTCAACACCTACAGCGGCCTGCTGTTGCTCGCCTGCATCAGCGTCGACCGCTACGTGGTGGTGGCGTGGGCCCAGGAAATGCTGAGGCTACGCGGGCGCATGCTAAAGGCCGGCAAGCCGGCCTCCCTGTGCGTGTGGCTGGCTGCCGTGCTCCTCAGCCTGCCCGAGATCCTGTTCTCCGGGGTGGACGAAGGACACTGCGGCTGGAAAGTGTGGGGGGTGGAGAGCCGACGGGTGAAGATCGCCGCAAACGGCGCCCAAATCGCAGGCTTCTGCCTGCCCTTCCTGGTCATGGCGATGTGCTACTCCCTGATTGGCAGCGTGCTGTTGGGGAGGCGGGGCATGGGGGGCGGCCGGCGGCAGCACACGCTGAGGCTGATGGTGGCACTCGTGGTCGTCTTCCTGCTCTTCCAGCTGCCGTACGCCGTGGTGCTCTCGATCAAGCTGGCCGGGACCAAGGCTGCCGGACAGAACTGTGCGCTATGGTATAAAACCGTGCTGATGGAGTGCATAACCTGCACCCTGGCATATACCCGCTGCTGCCTGAATCCCGTCCTCTACGCCCTGGTAGGCGTCAGCTTCCGGAGCGACGTGCAAAAGCTTCTCCACAGAGCGGGCTGCCAGTTCAGAGCCGGCACCGGGTCACACACACAAAGCTGTAGCTCGAAGTATTCTCAGTTCCAGACGTCCCACACCCCAGCTCACAGCATTAGCTATCAGCCTGCACGACAGCAAGACCCCCCGCCGGGCGTACTCACTCTTCCTTAGTACGCGGGCTTGGCACGCTTCAGATCACTTGTTGAAATATAAAAGCCCAAAAGATCATCAGTCCTGCTATTTTTGTAGCAGTTAGACGGATTTAAAGTCACGCTGGTAAAGGTGCCCTGGAGGCAGACCCTCAGACCACTAGGCCGCGCCATTTATATTAAGATAATTCGTTGCATTGTATTATATCGTCCAATTGTCTCATCTGGATTCTTATGTATTACTGGAATCCTACAGAGCGTGTTTGTGACTTTATTGTGAGTTAACGCGGGAGCTATACAGTAAAATTTACCCTACGTCTGAAATAAAATCATGAATTCACTTCAGAGTGGCTCAAATGTTATTTTTCGAACCCTCAGCAAATGGGGTACTTACGAATGCTAATCCGTGGTATAAATTGCCAAAAAAATTAAGCTATCGGTTAACAATGTGTACTACTCCCTTCACACTCTAACCAGAATAGAAAAAGGAGTGGGAGGCACTGGTGCACAACTGAGCAAGAGGACAAACACATTTGAGAAACAGACGCCTCACAGGCCCTCAACTAGCGGCTTCATTCATAATACCTGCGTATCACCAGTCCCAACGTCAACCGTGAAGAGGCGATCCCAGAATGCTGGCCTCCTAGGCAGGGTACTTTGTCTGTCTGGAGTCAGTGTTCCTATGCCCATCTTAATATATTATTTTGATTGGCCAGTCCAAGTCCAATGTCTGCGCCTTACTTCTGATCAAGTTAATGGAGATCATTTAATTGATTAAAAATGTATGGATAGAGAGCCCATGGTAGGGGTCTCATACCACAGCTTTGGCCAATCAGCTTTTAGGGTCAGAACCTGACAGCTAATAAACACTATTATTTATCATATACCATGGCTATCAGCCAATCAGGATTCTGAATTTTAACCAATAGCTTTACAACACACTACCTTGTATGTGGGACAACAATAACTGAAAACGAATATAAGATGTAAGCAGGCCAGCATAGCGCCATCTAGTGTATGAAGACGACTAGTAACCTGGAACTGGGGGAACAAATGGGGCACTTCCTCAATTCCTCTGTCCAATCAGGAGGGGGCGCCAGTGTAGCAGGAGACGTGACAAATAGTATTTTTTTAATTGTGTTTTCAAATACCTCAAGCACACAGCAAAAATAACAATTTCAACTTTACTCTCACAATACTTATGTAGAGCACTTTATGAGTAATTAATACTTTTATTGTTTTGAAATCATAAGTCTAGCTATTGAAATAAGGACAAATGGCACCTATTCTGTGTTTTGTGAAGCAAGATTACCAATGTCAGTAGCTCATCACCCAGAGGACGTTCAGCGTAGGCCTAAATCCGGCTCTTAACTGTCTGCCAAAGAGGCAGATTTTAGTTTTTCCAACGAGATATAGTGTCATAAAAAAGTTTTCATTTTTCTAAATTTCCATTCCAATTGAATCTAAAACGAGGATACAAATCAACTATTTTGAAAAATAAAATTGAAATAATTTTTATCAACTACATAGGCCTACAGTTTGAATTATGCAAACTGTAAAAAAGTCAAAATAATTAACAGCGGATGCCCATTAGTCATTTGTTGTAAAATATATTTGGTATGGCAAAAATGTTTTATTGTGCCACAAATTCACCGCTACTGTCATTGTATATATTAAATAATAATAAATTGGGTGAAATTCAAGCCTACTTTTATTGGGTACAAAAATCCTGAGACATAAAATAATAATTACAGATGAAAGCCAAGGCCATAGCTTTTTACACTCATCAAAAACATTGCCATATTGTACAAGCAAAGCCTGCAGTCAGCCCAGGATTCCAACTTTGTGGCATAAATCCCATCAATCACAACAATAGCACCTCCTTCACATCACCTTTATAGAAACACAATTTAAAGTGACAAACATCGGAGACAAACGGATAAAACGTTTAAAATGTACACCCCAGCCTCCATGCAAAGGGAAAGCAGGGTCAAACAACCATATCAATATTTCACCACTGTGTGTCATCTGTCAATGGGATTATTGAAAAGAAAAATACGAAAGAAAGTGTTGTGGTGTTTTAAAGAACGTATATAGCATATATATATATAACATATATTTCTGTAACATAAGTTAGCAATATGTCCACTCATCTGCTCCCTTCGCACAAAGTGTGGACAGATAAGATATTTGGAGGCCTGGCTTCATCGGTTGTGACCACAACCATGGGTGCCTTCCAGCTGCTCACTCCTGTTTCCAAACTGCAGCGCCCTCTGCTGGCTCTTGCTGGGCGTACATTGAGATGTCCTCATAGAGATCACAACAGTGCTCAATCTCCAGGCCCTGTTGTAGGCATTAGCCAAAATAACATTTCAATTATTACATTTGTTAGGTGCTTTTCATTACACAGGGATAATCTCAAAGTGGACACAAAAAAGGAAAGTACAGTATATACTGGTACAGTGACATTAAAAATATTTTTTTCTCCCTGCCAAGAAGCTCCCGGCACAAAGTAGTTATTCAGTTAGCAAAGCGTTGGTGACTTTTACGTGCACTCGAAGGCCCCGCTCTGTTATTTTTCAGACTCTGTCACCTCGTGGCTGAGTTCCCGTGGTTCCTAAAACTATCCACTTTGCACTAATACAACTGCAAAATGATTCTTCCAGATACATTAATTAAACCGCTTTCAATTTGCTTAGCGCCCAAATAAACCTGCTGTCGTCGCTATCACCCTGAAGGCGGACGCGGCCCTCTCCCACTTGGAAAAGAGTAGCACAAACGCGAGAATCCGCGATCAACACGATTGTTGCCATGATAACGAGTTTATCAGTTCATTTCACTGGTCATAATGATATGGCTGATCGGCCTTTAATAAGCAGTGTACGTTCAGTTTGATGACAATGACAATAGGTGTGTAGTAGAAGTGGGTGTAGCCAGGAATGGCATACATTTTGTCAGTCTGAATTAATGCATGTGTTATATAAATAACTTGTAGACCCGTATTTAAACTGACCGTAACTTCAGCTCTGTGACAAACAGGAAGTGGCTGTTTCCCTTACAGCTGTGTTTCTTCTCTACACCCCCCCTGTTTCTTGCTCTCTCTGCATCAGAAACTCTTTAATATCAGCGTGTTGGTTTTAATTGTCCTAACATGACTTACAAAATAAATATGTAGACAATTTCAAAGACAGCGTTTCCTTTTTTAACTTGTGGCACAATGTGTTTTACGTATATATATAAATATTGAATTATCCTTAAAGCTTTTTTTTTTACATCCATTTGGCTAATATGATTATTTGGGTAATACAATGCCCCCTTCATCTTTTATTAAAAACTGCTAGTTGTTAAAATTATATGGCATTTGTAATTTTCTTATCTGAAACCAATTTCAAACCTATATCAGCTGTAATGCATGCATGAACTGTTAGTTTACGGTCCTGCCACAGCATCTCAGCGGGGTTCACGTCGAGACTTTGACTAGGCCACTCCAAAAACACAATTGGTTTCTTTTGAGCCTTTCTGAAGAAGTGCTGCCTCGCAAAGCCACCTAGCCAGATATTAGTGTTAATGGGCTGTGATTCCAATCGCTTGGGCATGGGGCGTATCTAATGTTCGTTGAGGCAAGTTATGTGGAATGCGATTGGGTCAACCTCCAACAACACCACTCCAGGATTTGTGTCCATCATTGTTGATAACTGCACAGTGTCCCCCGCATTTTGTGCTGAGAACGTTGGCGTGACTACCCCCTGTGGTGTATGTTTTCCTCCAGACATGACCTAGGAGGAAACCTGGCAAACTCCAAGTGGCTTGTCATGTACCTTTTGCTTTGTGGAGCTCTGTCAGAGTGGCCATCAAGTTTTTTCACCACTTCCGTGAACAAGGCCCCTCTACCCTGATTGCTCAGTTCCGATCCTCCTCCAAATACGAATAATTGTCTGTTCTTGCGAACCTTCAATGCTACCTACAGGGCCTTTCTAATTGATTGTGGGTCTTTTTAATAGACATGTGTGGGCATTTCCGAATTGTGTTCAATCAATTGAAGTTGTGAAAACATCACAAGGATTATTACAAACGTCCTAGCAAAGACTTAAATGTACGTAAATCTGATCTGCAAAAAAATATAAAAAAATGTTTTTCTTCATATTTTACGTGTAGTTTTGACCCAAAACATTATAGAACAAGGCTTTTCAGGTGTAGAAGAAGTGAACGTGTCTGATTAATTTCTTCATGCACTTAATGATGGTGCTGTAATTCTGTTTAAGTATATTTTACTTTATTTTACATACCATTTATTTTGTGTTTATTGATTAAAAGTACCATAACATTAATAATTTTACTAAATTCTCGTCAACATTTAGTTGCAGAAATGTATTATTGCCAATATATCTGTGAAGCTATCAGAATATTTGTTTGCTGCAGCCATTACTCCATGTAAGGTTTACTGCCTTGGTAAACACAATGTGTCATCACATTATTCTTTACATTCTTCTACAATCAAACTTTAATTCGGGTGAAAAAAATACAGAGCCTTGTATATGTTTACTGAAACCAATATCGGAGAAAGTATATAGAGTGTGTAGTGGAAGAACACTACCGCAGAATGTTATGCAAAAATATACCACAAAATGCTTATTGCGGAGCAGCAGAATAGTTCCAGCTGGAAGACAACCCATCTACCTCTGGTAGAAAAAAATGGGTTCTTCCTGGAACCCCAAGCAGTATGTTTCTAATACACAAACTGCCGAAGGAGCCATTTTATAGTGTGATGGGTGTGTACATAAATGTTAACGTAATGAAAAGAATAACTGGAGATTGTTATTGCGATTCTTTACCTCATAAATGTGATCTTGTTCAGGTTCATCATAAATTGCCTCCTCCTTTTGCACCTAAGAGAGAGTTAGAGACAACCGAAAAACATTTAAACAAACATTTAACTGATTGTACTAGATAAGTTCGGAAGATGAAATTTCAAGAAAAATAAGAAATTACAAAATACATTGACGGGTATTCAAATTACATACAAAATTGCAATAAAATGTGTGTTGTTAATGCAGTTTGAGTCATGTGACTGTGTTACGTGACTTACAAGGGTTTGGTGTTTCAGCAGTGGAGCAAAAACCAACAACGTTAAGAGTATTGCCTGAACAAAGATAAAAAAGTCCTTTAAATTGCTCCTTCTTTCTGCCGACTCGAAGTGAATATGTCCTAAAGAGAAACACAGAGAGAAACATGAAATAAATGACAATGTTCAGAAATTAACCCAAAAAAATAGGGTTTTGAAATGATGGTGGAACTTGAGTCACTAGGGAAGTGACACAGGGTTGATCGAGGGAACAGAATGTTGCAGAATGTTAATTTAATGTTTGTGTGGCTGTGTTTGTTGTTGTTGTGTGTTGTTCGTGGATCTGGTGGACCCACTGCATTTTGGTGTTTTAATTTCCACTCAATTGAACAATTTCATATAACATGTATTGAAAATGAAACCTTTCCACACAAAATTAGAAAGGGACTGAAACGTATGATCGAACACAACCACATTTACGTCAACCAGTACTGCGGTGAAGAAAATTGGATACTTACGAGACACTTGTAATTCTGTTCCTGTTCCCCAAATGTCGTTAATCCGACAAAAGTACACCCCACTGTCCTCTATTTTTAAATTTTTGATAATGATGATTCCGCGCGTTCCTGTTCTATTCCAATATGTTATAGAGTTTGACTGCTTCAGTAGATTCCTTCTTCCCGGCTCAATGTCATATTTACATGCTTTGTACCAGGTCACATTGGGGTTCATGTCTGAGGCAATACAAGTAATGCGCACATTATTTTCAATCTTCGCCCCGAGGAAACGAGGTTTCTGGACAAGCTTTAGGCTTAAATGAGGTTCTCTTCCTGCAGCCGCTGTTGAAACATGAGGAATCGGAGACACAAGATCACAAGCTTAGGTCAGTCAGAACGACATGGACTACTAGAAGCCCTGAACTTGTTAGAAAATCTAGGACAAATTATCAAAAGAAGGACAGTCAGTGCATGTAAAATATATTAGGTATGGCAAAATGAATAATGGCTCAGAAACGAACATATTTTTAACATAATATTCTACGTGTGGTTATAAATAGTAAAGTCAAATATATTATCATGCATGCATAGGCACCATCTATATTAACGTCATTGTATGAAATCATGTAGACTTTAAACAGAATACTTTAATTGTACTACAAGCTACAAACTAAATAATCAGTTAGACTAAATATTAGATATCGCAAATTGTATCATGTATAATTGAATGATCATTATATGTTTTTGACGTCCGTTTAACTTCCTCTTTTACACAGATGGGCAGGAAATAATACAGGAGACGTGGTTCACTGCTGAGCTAGTATGCAAAACGTAATTATTTACATTGTTATATTCATCTAATGTAATAGATAACAGAGAAATTAAAACAAGCGAAAACATAAATAGTTTAAATTCAGTATTCAAATATTGAGTGCCATATTTGCCAAAAACACACGCTAGTATACTTTTTGTGAGTGTTTGTGTGCCAACTTACCTGACTGGTTACAAAAGATGAGCCCCAAGCATGCAACCAGTAGCCAGTACATGGTGGTCAACAAGACTATTGTAAATATTAAAAGCAAATATTGAACCGTCCCCAAACAGATCAATGCAGAAACTTGGCAGCACCTTTGGTCGCTTCGAAGGAGACTCAAGCATCAGTGGGTGTTGCAATTTGTTCACGCCACATTTAAGATAACGGAACTACTCAGAGACAGAGACATACAGAATACTGGCTTAATTCACAAATGGGCGGCGACATTGGTGGAGGCTCCGCCTCCCACACAGGACAGGGCGCTGGAGGAGAGGATGGCTCGCCACCTGATGCAGCACAGGGCGCCGGCAGCCCGGCACGGAAGGAGACAGGTCACAAAGAAGGCATGAGGGTGTCACGGAAGGCTAGGGGCTAAGAGGCTGCACTTGATTCTCGGGGCAACGGTGGGATCCTAGTACGCAAGGCCGGCACGGGAAGTACCAAACTGAGGACTGGCTGCGGGGCCGGCTGAAGCACCGGAGGCGGTGGAAGTTAATTAAAGTCAATTTGACTGCGTACTGCGTCAACATTGTTTACGGCACACTAAACTCACAGGAAGCTCCTTTTAGGAATGCTCCTAGATATGCATGTTTCATTTTACCATAATTTCAACCAGACGCACGTTCTGCCATTTTGATGTTGTGTTTTTCATTTGTAATTCTTCTTGTCTGCCACTAGGTGGCAAATTAAAAAGAGATAAAAAAAGTTGAAGGCACATTACAGCATTGCAAATTAATATAGATGGCCTAAATGTAATCTAAGCCTGTTATTTCAGGCTGTGTTTTGAATAAAAGTATGACCACAGACATTTACTGTACAATATTACCACACTATTTTACATTAAACCAAATTCATTTCGAAGCACTGTAGACAATATTGAGTTAACTTCATTTAGTGTGCTGCTTCCTGACATGCGTATCGTCCTGTCGCTTATTTATGTGTAATGTGTGGGACGAGGTGGCATCAGGTAACTTATAAAATAACTATCAACTTATAAACCTGATACAAGTACATGTAACAACTGAATACATTGAGTGTGTGCCTTGGTTCACAGGAATTATGTGGATATGTAATTATTTTGGAACATGCTATTAGTCCCAGTGTCAGAGCAGTGCTGTTTCCCAAAGAACCACCATAACGTAACCCAAACTTTGATCCTAATACCATTACTGCGATGCCTACTCTTAACCCCAAATGTATCTTTTACTATAAACTGTGACTGTTATTTGTAATGAGACATTTTTAATTGTATACGCAGAGGACCAACATATTAGTGAAAGGTGAATGAGCGACATTCAATACCAAGTTCTTAGGAATCCAAAATGTCACACCTCCCGGCTACGCCATTCTACCGCCATCTACAGGCAGGCTTCGGCGATTGTCGTCGCCTGTCTTCTAGCTCCACCCATCACACACACGTTACACTGTAAATATCCTTATGTTTAATGCCCACCCTCAAATCATCTTTGTAAATACATGATTACTGAAAATCCAAGATTTTATTGTACCAAATGTTGTATTTTTTTATGTACGGGAACTGATATATCTTACAGTCAAGCGGTTCAATATTGTATCGATCAAGCCTAAAAATGGCCTTACGAAAAAGTCCCTTTGGTTAGCCTTTCAATCAATTAACGTTAATTGTTTCATTCTCCCTAAACTATCAGCTATGTGAAATTAATTCATAGTAGATGCATCACGTGGAACCATCAATAATATCCTTGACACTCCAACACAAATTGCTTCCTTGATCAGTGAAAAAATACATTAATGGAAGCCCATGCTGTGCTCCCCCAAGTGCTGTTCGTTATACAATTGACTCACGCAGGGTGTTTATTGACCGAACGTTACGTGAATAGGGGCAGGAGTGTAAAACCACCTCACTGGTGACCTGCACGGTGCCCACCGGTATGTTGGGCCCTGACAGTTCGAACCCTGCAGGCTCCCGTTCAAAGTGCTCGGGCCCCGACGGCTGTGTTTGCTTCTGGAGGTCCGACGGCGGATCACGTGTCTCGGGTGGTGAGCGTAACACCGCCTCACTGGCGACCTCTACTGGGACAACCGAGAGTTGCGGTCCGGCTCGCTCCCGCCTGTTGGGCTGTGTTTGCTCGGGGAAGTCTGAAAAACATTCGCGCACCGCAGAGGCCGTGCCGGACGGCACTTGTAACCCGGCCAGTTCCATCTCAGCGGCCAAGTCCTGGTCACAACCATAGAGCACGTTCATCTTGCGCGCCAGCAGTCCGTCCGTTTCCGGGGGCTCCTCGTCCTCCGCTCGCCTAGCCTGCCTCCTGGAGCGGCACATGAAGGACGCATGCCGGATGGAACGCTTAAGCAGGCGCTTGCGGAAGGCACGCTGGATTACCGCGGCCGCGGCCTCCTCCTCCTTGTGCCGCGTTGTGGTGGCGATGGGCTCGTACGAGTCGGCCGTGGGGTTGCTCATGTTGAACTTGGTCTCGATGCTGACCTTCATGGCTGCCATCTCCACCCCTTCTCCCAGAACCTCCTGGGTGACAGCCAGCAGTATGTCCAGGCAGTGGATCTTGTCGCCGGTGACTAGCGGCAGGTCCATGGATATCAGCTTGAGTCTGTTGGGCTTGGCGATGCGTAGAGGTTCCAGCAGGGCGTCGCAAAACCCGGAAAGTTCGCGGTACTCTATAAACTGTGTTCCCTCCGGGTCAAACCTCTCCCAGGTTTCATGGAACATCACGAAGTCGTCCTCGCACAGCAGGTCCCCGCTCTCCTCTTGGGCCGTGTTAAAGTTCTCCAGGATGATGGCAATGTACATGTTGACCACCACCAGGAAGGACATGATGATGTAGCTGCAGAAGAACACGATGCCCATGCCCGGATTCCCGCAGTTGCCCCGCACATCGGAGCCCGGGTTCTCAAGGTCCGGGTCGCACTCCGGTGGACCGCTGTTCAGGATTGGCAGCAAAAGGCCGTCCCAACCCGCCGAGGTGGTGATCTCAAAAAGGCAGATGATACTGTTGCCAAACGTCTCGAAGTTAAAGATGTCATCGATGCCCGCCTCTTTTTTCACGTAGGCGAAATTGGACATGCCGAAGATGGAGAAGATGAACATGATGAGGAAGAGCAAGAGGCCGATGTTGAACAGGGCAGGAAGTGACATCATCAGCGCAAACAATAGCGTCCGAATGCCCTTGGCACCTTTGATGAGACGCAGGACTCGACCAATCCTAGCAAGCCTGATGACTCTAAACAAGGTGGGCGACACAAAGTACTTCTCTATGAGGTCCGACAACATAATACCTGAGAGGATAGAAGATTAACAATGGTTACCAATTAGTGACCTAATTAATCAATCAAGTACAAGGTGAGAGAATTTTTTTTTATACACTCGGCCTTGGAACCGGTTTGACCCCCCCGATTTATTGGTCCTAAACCTCTGACACCTTCCATCTTCCAAAACTCACGTCTAAAACTGGGACTATTAAAATGTGCATGTAAATAACAATATGATAACGAGTTGTCTGTATAAACGTACAGTGCATCAAATCCTATGTGAAACAGGACGTCTGGGGCCTGTACCATGAAGCTGGTTTTGGTGGCTAGCCAGCTATGTTTCAGTTAAGTTTCCCCTAACCCTGGGTTTGAGGTACTATGTAAGTAGCTCGGCTTCAATCGGTATTCGTTGCCATGGTATCTGACGCTGCACGGCTAACCTGCTCCGGGCAGGTTATGTTCTGCATTCGATATCTGAGTCAGAAGTTGGACCAATCAGCGGTGAGCAAAGACACATATAGGTGACGTAATTAATTCCTAGCTTCTGTTCTCTGTTGCAATGGCTTCACATTTTACACACACACACACACACACACATATATATATATATGTGTGTATTCATATATATATATATATATATATGTGTGTATTCATATATATATATATATATATGAATACACACATTTTCATTTCATTCATTTTCAATATGATTAGCCTAAAATCATTATTTTACATTAATCGCCTATAAAATGTATTTCTTTAACTTAGGCATTAACAACCAGCAATGTTCCTCCAAGATTGTTCTCTTGCTTTGGCAGCAGAGACGGTGTTACTGCGTGCTTGAATAACATTTTTATATTCTTCATATTTCTGAAAAATAATTTCTTGGTCCTCCGCGGAAAAAACATATTGCTCTCGCCCTATCCATATCGAACGTGATTGGTTGTTCGGTGCCGCCGTTACTCTTTTATGTGCACGCGCGCGCGGAGTAATCAGAGTTTAAGGATCAAAGCCTGGGTTGACAAAGTAAGTTGATGAGCTGCTTCACGGTACCAATAAAGCCTGATTGAGTCGGTTTGATTGTGTCAATTCTGAACCAATCCTGGAACCCTGAGTTTGTTCAACTACCATCATGGTACAGGCCCCAGGACAGCAGTAAACTGGTTTACTTTCCCGGTTGACTGCATTTGGCCCTGATATAAGTTAGTACACAATTCAATGTAGAGCATCAAACACCCTGAGGTGCGTACCGGCAACAGACAAAATGACCACGACGAAGTCAAAGATATTCCAGCCGATGGTGAAGAAGTATTGACGAAGGGCGAACATCTTGAGCAGACATTCGCCGGTGAAGACGGCGATGAAGGCCACGTTGATCTTGAAGAGGACGTCCTCCTTCTCGGCACTCTGGTCGTCCGTCTCCACCATCATGGTGACCATGTTGAGGCAGATGAGGACCATGATGAAGATGTCAAAGAACTGTTGACTGATGAAATCGAACACCATGCCCTGGATCATATTCTGTAAAGGAGAGGGAGGGGGAGAGAGAGAGGGCGAGAGAGAGAGGGGGGAGAGAGGGGGAGAGGGAGAGAGAGAGGGGGGAGAGAGGGGGAGAGAGAGAGAGAGAGAGAGAGAGAGAGGGGGAGAGGGAGAGAGAGAGAGAGGGAGGGGGAGAGAGGGGGAGAGAGAGGGAGAGAGAGAGAGAGAGAGGGGGAAAGGGAGAGAGAGAAGGGGAGAGAGAGAGAGGGGGAAAGGGAGAGAGAGAGAGGGGGAGAGAGAGAGGGAGAGAGAGGGAGAGAGAGGGAGAGAGAGAGAGGGGGAGAGAGAGAGAGGGGGAGAGAGAGAGGGAGATAGAGGGAGAGAGAGAGAGGGGGAGAGAGAGAGGGAGAGAGAGAAACTAATTTCACAGGGTCACAGGGTCACTTAACACCGTTGCCGTGAGAGAAAGGTTAATGGAGGTCAACCAAGTGTCATTCCAGTGTCACGCTGTATGTGTAATACTCAGAGAGTAAGCCTTGTTATCTGTCCTGTAGGAAATGGTTAAAACCCCATGCACTGTCCTACAACACAACTACAGTATGTATGACATGTAACTTCTAGATGCTGTTCAAAAAGTACTGGAACCTTTCTCATTGGCCGAATGGAGAGATATATTCCAGTCTTAGGATAAAGTGAATGAATGAACGATGAAACGTGTCAATCTGGAGTAGCATGAGGCTGTGGACGTAAACTGAATGCCGTTAATGCATTGCATACCACAGGCCTCGGAATAGGCTTCACCGGCTTCTTCGAGCCAAGTTTCTTCATGGCCTCGTGGTATTTCTTCTGCTCCTCTGTCATAAAGATATCGTCACCAAAGTGCTGGATCGGAAGAAAAATTATTCGGGACATTCACCAATAAGCAGTTATCAAAACACAGATAGTAATTAATTAGAATTGTACAACCGTACAGTTTTGACTCTGACAATGTTAACGGGGAATTTTTTTGTGCACTAACTCTAGTGTGTTTTTCTATTTTGTTTTATTCTGTATTCTATTCGGTTCATGTGAGTTGTATGAATTACCCAAAATGCAGCTTGACTGGGCATTTTCATATGACCATGGCAGTGTATCCCTATACTAATTTACATGAATATAACATGAACAGAACCACAGTATAGAAGTGAGGCATACACTGTACTGCTGCCTCGAAGAGGATTTTATCTATTTCCTCCACTTGCAATTAATTTAAAAACTAAATAAATGATTGTGATATCTCAGCTCCAGCACTTTCATGGAATCCAACATCTGTTATTCACTTTTTATTCACATTGATTTATAATAGTTTGCAAAAGGGGATACTTATCTTTCTCTTTTGCTGGTTGAAATTGTCTATAATGACACCAATAAAGAGATTGAGCGTGAAGAAGGAGCCGAAGATGATGAAGATGACGAAGTAGATGTACATGTACAGGTTTATCTCATATGATGGCTGCTCCTCCACCTGGAGAACCATACGCACGTTAACTATTGAAAGTATTCACACCAATTCACTTACTGACGCCGGTATGCGGTTTGTCCCTCATCAGACCACGATCAGTAGGTACTCACCGCTGACCCCTGCTGACCGGGAGGACCCCACAATCGTTGCCATTTTACTACAACCACTTATTAAACGAAAGATTCGTACCTCTCGAGAGTCCACGGCCGCATACATGATGTCCATCCATCCTTTAAATGTCGCCTGTGGAGAAAAAACACGTTCAGATACTAGAACACAAACACAAACATATGATAAAATTAGTACTTAATGAGACCGTGATTTAAGTGAGATACATATATGTGAGAAGTTGTGGGATGGCCAAGTCTCTTCCTTTAGAGCTACAGGGTTTGCAGGCCACAGACAGGAAGCAACTAATTGGTAGCAACTGTTTTACTTTCCACACATTTGGGAGAGTCTTGAAATTAAAAACGTTCAGCCACACCCTTCAATGGCAAACACAGGCAAGCAAAATCCCTGTGTAATTTCTTGGTTGCTACAAATAAGTCCACTCAATTTGAAACAAGAAAACGTTAATTAGGCAGCTAATTGTGTGAGTTTTATGTTTTTTAAATATATAAAAGTATCTTGTACTGTGATCGACCATTGTGAAAGTGAAAGGGTAGCTCTCCAAGAGAACAGCCTGGGCAAGCGCCTGGGCAAGCACCTGGGCAACCATCTCTCACCACTTGCAGAAGAGAGAGGTAGCCAAGGCCCACGTTGTCGTAGTTGATCTTGGCGTTGACCCAGCGTGCTTCCTGGGTGGCTTGTTGCAGAGCCAAGCAGTCGCTCTTGTTGTTAACCTCCGTCATGGGGAAAATGACATCCGTGGTGGTGTTGACGCAGTGGTAGAACTTTCCGGCAAACAGGTTGACGCCCATTATGCTGAAGATGAGCCAGAAGATGAGGCACACCAGCAGCACATTGAAGATGGAGGGGATGGCGCCGACGAGGGCATTCACCACCACCTAGTCCCCGCCCAGAACACAGGACACATAGCCGTCAGAACATCCATCACAGCTGTCAGGAATTTCTTGTGTTTTGTGTTATGTGTGTGTGTGTGTGTGTGTGTGTGTGTGCGCTACTTGTTGCCGGTTAACAATGACAAGCGGTCAGACATATTTCTAACTATCACTCACCCTCATCCCCTCAAATCGTGATAGGGCTCGAAGTGGCCGTAGAGCCCGAAGTGTTCTAAGAGACTTGATTGGTCCCAGGTCGGAGTAGCCCATCCAATTAGCTCCGAGAGTGACTAAGGAAACCTGTGGCGGGACGGTAACTTTTTTTGTGGTCAACCAAACAACTAATTCAATGAATGAAGAAAAATATCGATCTTGTATTTGCAGACCAGTAAGATCGCAATAATATGCAATTCAAGTAAAGAGTGTACAGTCATTTAAAAGTTTGTGTGGATTATTTATTCATTACTGAGCTAAGTGTTGTTTCAAAATCCATACAAACAGCTCGTCATAGAAAATCTAAATGGGACCTTACATCCACAATGAGGAAGTCCAGCCAACACCAAGCATTGGTGAAGTAGGTCTTGAAGCCATACGCGACCCATTTTAAGAGCATCTCAACGATGAAGACGTAGGTGAAGATTTTATCGGCGAACTCCAGGATTATTTTTATCGTCCTTCGCCTCTCAATGTAAATATCCTCAAAAGCCTGTCAAAGTAAGACAAAAAAAATGGATCTCAGTACAACGAATGGCTTTCCTTTAGATAACGAGAGAAACAGAAATACAATATTCAGCATACATGTACGGCTGTAGCGGTTGAGTAGCACTTTGTTAATATACGTTTTTTTTCCGACACCAGATACACCTGCCGCCGGGCGTCGACTCACCAGAGCTCCACTGCTCAAGAGAATCATGAAGACGATGAAGGTCTCGAAGTAGTCATTCTCCACGATGGTGAAACAGGCCCGGCGGAGGTTCCACCACTTCCTGCCTCTGCCCTGAGAAACGTCAAAGGTCAGACGCGGCCATCTCGCGATACAGTCTGATGAGAGAGGGGAGAAACGTCTAGACATGCTTCACTTGTACTCAAAACACAGCATATTCGATTGCCCTGAATTATGTGCAATATTTTCTATGAAAACGTTGTTCAAATTATTAATACCCTGTGAATACTCGGATATTCAGTTACTAGGCAACTCAGGCGTTTGTCAGGAAGGCGACCAAGTGCATTAAAGCAGGGGACAGTATTCGTGCGTACCGTCAGTAAAGCATGCTTCTGGTTCCTCTGGTTCTGGCTCTTCCTCTTCTTCCTCTGGCGCCGGTTCTGGTTCTGGTACGTAGTCCACCGTGCTGCACACAGAGGACTCGTCACCAAATGGCTATGAACACGGAGGAGAGAAACGACAAAATGTCAGCCACATTATCAGTTACTACAGTTACTGTCCCTAGCCTCTTAAATAGCCAGGTAACACTATACCTTTAGTTTTGGTCCTTAGGTTACATCAACAATACAAATTACATCATAGATTAAGCAAAGTGACTTTACCTCTTTCGTTTTGCCAAGCGTCTGTACATCGAAGTGTCCATCCTGTTCGTTTTCTTCGTCTGTTGTCGAAGACAGACTGTCATCTTCATCATCAACGTCGTCGTCGTCGTCATTCTCAAAGTCTGACTCCCCCTGGGCTATAGGCACTGTAAGACTCATATCGCTGTCTGCCTGAAATCCCACAACACAATTGCTTATCTTGTCGGGCGTCTGGCAACCCTGGCCTGTGTCCAAATGGTTCAGTGCAATGGATTCATTTTTCGGGGTTCCCTCAAGCGCCTCATCTCCATCCTTGAACTCTTTGCCAAGTAGCTGGAAAACCTTCCGCCGGATGAAGGCTTTCAACCAGTCGATTCCCCAGTTGATCCTGCCAATAGCAATCTGGAGATTGTTCATCTCACCATCGTCATCCGTGGACAGATTGTCCCCACTGAACGAGTTGAGCAGCAAGGCAAGGAACAGGTTAAGCACCTAGAGGAGTACATGGTGACACTTAACGCAAAGTCATATTTTGTCCTAGATCCAAATACATTTAAGGGTTAGACCAGGGGTGTCCAAAGTCCGGC
This sequence comes from Dallia pectoralis, assembly GCA_029465975.1. NCBI lineage: Eukaryota > Metazoa > Chordata > Actinopteri > Esociformes > Umbridae > Dallia > Dallia pectoralis. Next base: position 2,728,066 of record CM055764.1, on the reverse strand, counting down.
CCGCGGGCCAACTGCGGCCCGCGGTCCAGTTTTTATTGGCCCGCAGCAAATTCTGAAAATATAATTGAATATGGCCGGCACAAGAAGATTGAGCTCAACTCTGTTGCACTTCTCAGTTTCAACACTAGTTGGAGCCAGAGGTGGAAACGGTGCTTCTCCACTAAACAAAATTAAGCAAACAAAAACTTTTACTGCGAGTCACCAGAAATGGCAGCACCAAAGAAACGCAAAATAGCAAGTGAGTGTAGAAGATTTCAAACACTGTGGGAAAATGAATATTTCTTCAAAGAAATCAACGTAAAGAGTATCTGTTTGATTTGCAATGAGTTGCTGTGATGAAAGAGTATAATGTCCGTCAGCACTATGAGACCAAACATCAGAGCTACACATCAGTACACCAGTGCCGAACGAACGCAGAAAGTCAAGCAAATGGCAGCTAGCCTGCAAGCTCATCAACAGGTGTTTTTTCGTGCTAACAAAGGAAAACGCCACAACAGCAAGCTATAAGGTCGCTAAACGTATGGCCCAGCACGGCAAACCGTTCTCAGACGGTGATTTCATAAAGCAGTGCCTCAAAGTCACAGCAATAATGTGCCCGGAAAAAGTTCCGGATTTCAACAACGTGAGCTTATCCAGAAATACAGTGGTGCGGAGAATCGAGGACTTGTTGTCAGCTAACTGGAAACTTCAGCTGAGAGACAAAGCTAGTGCTTTTGATTTGTACTCGATAGCATGCGATTGGTTATGGATAGGGTTAGCGATAAGAGCACAGATGCCACAGACACCGCGTAGCTGTTAATGTTTTGCGGGGAGTAGATGGTCATTTTTGCTGTACGGAGGAGCTGCATGATATGAGGAGCCTAAAAGGCACAACGACGGGCAGAGATATTTTTGAAGCTGTGTCGGAAGCAGTTGGAAAGATGGGACTTAAATGGGACAAACTCAGTGGAGAAACAACGGATGGAGCTCCGGCCATGACGGGCGTAAAACCTGTCAACATAATTCGAGCTAGAGGACAGCACAGTTCTTCACATTATAGGTGAGTTAGAAATACACACAGTATTCATGTGTTAATATGTCACCTCTAGTGTGCGGCCCGGCCCTTTGTTTATTTTTCTGTATTTGGCCCTCACTAAAAAAACTTTGGACACCCCTGGGTTAGACATAAGAATAAATGATGGTGCTCTGAAAGGTTGACGGAGATTTAGGGCTCTTGCAATACACGTTTATAATTTGATTAAGAAAAAAAGTTCATGCATTGGCAAAGTAACGATTAAGTAAGTCAATTTCCATATTCCATTACGTTGCCACAGTTTCTTTACTTTTCATTGTCGGGACCTGGAAAAATAAATACAACCAAAAGACATCATTCAGTTTCATGAAGCATCTGGTCTTGTATCTAGTGACCGACCAGGACTGATCCCTGATCAGCTTCGGAGGCAAGCTAGCAGGGCAGGATGCTATGCTGCTAGCAATCCGCAAATGTGTAGTGCTGTCAGATCGCGTTCGTATTGTTTTGGCGTAACTCCACAGCGAACGCAACAACAGAGATATCACAATGCACACGTTTCAGTGACCCATTTACGACTGTTTTGCGCCGCTTTCAGAACGCCTGCATAGCAACACAACGGAAATCATATAAAACCTCTAACGGAATAAATCTCCGCTTGTCCTGGCAATCGATGACTTCCTACGAATGGAATGTGACTTCCCGAAAAACAAACCATCCCAACGAGGACGAGTGTCAAGCTTATGGACGAGGCGCATCGTTCGGGGGTTCCGATCCACTCACCACCAGGTTCCCGATGACCATGACCATCATGAAGACCGCCAGGCACATCCCGGTCCCGGCCACCTCCATGCAGTCCCACATGGTCTCGATCCACTCGCCGCACAGGATCCGAAACACGATCAGGAAGGAGTGGAAGAAGTCGTGCATGTGCCAGCGGGGCAGCGTGCAGTCCACGGCGATCTTGCACACACACTCCTTGTAGTTCTTGCCGAACAGCTGCATTCCCACCACGGCGAAGATGAAGACGACGATGGCCAGCACCAGGGTCAGGTTGCCCAGGGCGCCCACCGAATCGCCGATGATCTTGATCAGCATGTTGAGCGTGGGCCAGGACTTGGCGAGTTTGAAGACGCGCAGCTGCCTCGATAAACGCCGTCAACATCGACAGACAGACAAAGAACAAAATGCGGATGACTTGTGGATCTATGAAAACCCTGAATAATGACAACATTGGAAATCTGCAGTCTCACCAAACGGAAGGACCTGAGGACGGACAGGCCTTGGACATTGGCGAGACCCAACTCCACCAGACTGAACGTGACGATGATGCTGTCGAAAACATTCCAGCCGACCTGGAAGTAATAGTACGGATCCATGGCACAGAGCTTCAAGACCATCTCTGCCGTGAAGATCCCAGTAAAAACCTAATGGGGGGAATCGTATCAGGAACATGAGAACCAAATGGGGGGATTCGTAAACCCCTGATCTAAATGTTCTAATGGGAAAGATATAAACAAATAAATAAAAAACAACATGGCATTTCTACAAATATACAACACACAGCTATTATGGAGAAACTAGCCAGTCCCTTACCAGATTCCCCACGGAGAGCATGTGGTCAAACGCTGGACTCATGGGGTAGTGCTCCATGGCCATGAAGAGGGTGTTGAGGACGATGCAGATGGTGATGCCGAGGTCCACAAACGGGTCCATCACAATGAGAAGCAACCACTTCTTCAACCACACCCACGGAGCGCAACAGTCCCACAGAAGGAACAAGTTCGCAAACCTGTACCAGCCAGGGGGACAAGGCTTCAGGGTGTCTTCCAACTCTATGAGAAAAAGAGAGGTTTTGGCGACCAGCTGGATTCCACGGAGGGCCCTAGTGTGTGCAGGTTTTTGGTTTTTCCTTTAAATCAGTTCAGACCTGATAGGTGAGGGGACGGGAGAACCTAATCAATTAGTGACATATTTCATCAATTAAGTACTATGTGAGAACAAAAACCTGTAGGCACTCTGTCTGACATGGAACCGGGTTGACACTTGGGGTTTTAGATGACTAGACTACAAATACATTTGCAATTTTTGATCTGGAGTTAATTTTTGATCTGGTGTTATGTGTACAGTTATTGAACTTTTCTGAGCAAAAAAAAACATTCAATGGTGTCTCTCTCACTCATCTCATCTTCAACCGCTTATCCGGGGTCGGGTCGCACAGTTGAAAGAGCAAAAACTCAGCACCAAGAGGTCATGTAAGGTCACGCGTTAATCCGGCTCCCTCAGAACCACAGAATGTGCTTGACTGATCTGTGCGTGACAGACTTCAGACAATGCTACTGTAACAGGCAGCGATCGGGATCGTCTTTAAAAGCGTGATAAGCGAGGCATCTACAGTTCACATTAAAGCACAGGCTCCTCCCACTCTCAACTAAGCCTGGGCTATTTCAAAACTTAACTGTCCGGACTTAACATGTCATTACTGTGTTTCTCTCCCGGGCACGTCATGTATCACTGCTATACGCCGGTGAGCCAGAAGATTATGACCTTATTAGGAGGTGATTAACGCTTCTCCTGTGAGTGGTGTAACTGACTTTGAAGGAAATGTATAAATATAGACATTTTAGAGCTTTATTTTATTAGTCCTCTTGTTAGCATTAGGAGTTCCTCATTTAGTGCCCCTCCCCTTGCGGAACATTGGTGTAGTGCCTAAAGGCAGGGGGGACTGTTTTTGGCGAGACACTCACCACGGAATGAAAACAGAGGTGTACTTATTATGCTATGTATGTTATGCTATGTACTTATTATGCTATGTAAATATAAAGGAAAATAAGCACCTAGCTGGAACGGGAAAAAGGTATCCTATGTTTATTGTTTTATGTTTTGTACAGTAATATAAGTTTAATCTATGTGTTTGTTAGTGTTTGTTATCGGTTATATTGAGTTATACTGATGCTGGCCAGTGTAATTTGTTCTGGCAGTATGAATGCTTACGGAGGTAAAGTCTCAAATGTTGGATGGGATATTACATTTGCTATTGTTTTGGGTTATGTTTATATTTGTAAGAGCTAATTTTATGTTATTCATTTGTCCTGTAGCTCTTACGTTGTTCTATGAAGAAACGGAGAATGGGAAATATATATGCATTTTAAATAATGCTAAATGTGAATAAAAGCTTCATGAAACAGCAGTACGCTTCACCATTGTCTGGCTGGGGGTTTGCTACAGTAAGAGCTTGGCCCGCATCGATACCGACGACTTGTTGTCTACTACGGCCCACGGAGGATCTTTACGAAGTCGGCTACAGTCTCTGCTACGTCACCACAAAGTGTCAGCGGAAAATCTTCAAGCCGCATCATCGCGCCCGCGCATGACCAACATTGGACAACGGTTACACGTACTCGGTGCAATGGTCAAGTATCGTTAAACATACGGACATTAATGCAGGTCTGTGAGTATTCATTATTTTATGCAGTCTATAGTACAGACAGAAGGCAAGCAAGAACCGAACGGGTTCTTGGACTGGACATTTAATACTGACCTGCTCAATTAGGAGAGTAACAATTAAACTGTGTGTTGTTTTTACACTCATGTCTAAATGCAGCCACATGGACATTTTGTTTGAACTGTGGAATTAAGATTTTCTATAATTGTGTCTACTGTGAAATTCACATGGTTAGTTAGTTATTTGATTGCCTATATGCAGATGAATATGTGTTAGCTATTTCAAACTGATGCTCTGATATTCTATGTTAATGCTATTCTTTATAAGGGTTTGATTATATCTCATAAAAGGCCTTCTTCTGACTTCAAGGCTTCGAAATAACAATAATTTACAATTTCGAAATATCAATACCTTTTATTTAATAATGTCAGAGTCTGGTAATGCGAGGGAGGTAAGGGAGCAGATAGCTGGTTATCAGTATGAAGATCAAGACTTACAGAGTGAGGCCCAACTACTGGTCGACTCGTCAGAGACACGATGTCTGAAGGAAACAAATGAAGCTATACGACAAAGTCTAACTGATCTTCAAGGCAAACTTAATAAGGATGATAACGCTCCGGAGGGTCCTAGACGCTCTGAACGAATACGCAATCCTACAGAGAAGATGCGTGAGCTTCAATATGATGAAGCCAAGAAAGTAGAGAAAAGGCTGCTTGCCATGTACGAGCAGTGGAAGCTCCACACTCGCGGGCGAGGATCAACTGAAGACTTATATGTCAGAGAGCCAGCTCTGGCTTCTTATTGAACAACTTAAGAAAGATAAAGAAGATCTAATGAATGTCTATTATGAAATTCGAAATCTCATCACACCCTCCGCCGACATAAGGAGAAGAGTTGATACATGCGAATCAATGACCACAGAAATCACCAACATCGCCTACAACAGAGCTATAGACGATGAAAACGAGTTTGATGAGCAGAAGGAAAGACACCGCCTTCATGAACTGCTCCGCCATAACCATGCCAAGTCTGTCTATGGATCCGCTGCTTCTTCGATTAGTCACAGCCAGTCCGACCACTACTCCATACCTTCGGTCATGACAGCAAAGCGTGCGGATGCAGCAGCTGAACTGGCAGTAAAAGAAGCACATTATCAGATGCTGCTAGAGGAAGAAAGGCAAAAGGAATTGATAAGAGAGTTAGAGGAACAACAACGTAAGGCTCTAAAGGCACAAAAGCGTGAGTTGGAGCGGTTGCAGGCAGAGAAGGAGATACGGGCAGCTCGAGCCAAGTTGGAAAGCTATAACAAGGAGACAGAGCGTGAAAATGCTAATTATGTCAAAGAGGAAAGGAACGTAGAAGCAAAGAGTGCGCCTCTAACTGCATCGCCCCCCCCTCTAGTTGCATCGCCTTGTCATACAGGTATTCCTTCTTTCGCTCAGATCTTCCAAGACAGCATAGCTTTAAATAGGCTTCCTGTACCTGAGCCATACATCTTCAATGGTGATCCCATACAATTCATTGAATGGAAGTCAGCATTCACCTCACTCATCGACCAAAGAGTAATCACACCAGCTGAGAAACTATACTACCTAAAGAAATATGTTGGTGGCCCAGCACGGCAGGTTTTAGAGGGCACCTTCTACCGAAATGACAATGAGGCCTACCAAGACGCTTGGAACAGGTTAAATCATCGCTTCGGCCAGCCATTTGCTATCCAGAGAGCCTTCAGAGAGAAGCTCAACAGCTGGCCAAGAATTTCACCAAAGGATGCTGAAGGACTCAGACGCTTCTCAGACTTTCTGAATGCCTGTCAAGACGCTATGCCTCACGTCAAGGGTCTTGACATATTAAATGCCTGTCAAGAGAATCAGAAGATCGTTCACAAATTACCAGACTGGGCAGCTTTACGCTGGAACCGACAGGTCACAAAAGGCCTAAATGAAAACGGAGAATTCCCAAGTTTTAAGGAGTTTGCCAGATTCACGTCCACTGAGGCGGAGATTGCCTGCAATCCTATTACGTCCTTTCATGCTCTTCATCCACCAGACACTAGTACCGAGAAGGGAAATCTCAGAGACGTGAAGAAAAATGAGGCCAGTGCTCTTAATACTCAAACAGTCAATGAACCACCACAAGTCAGAACAGTGGAAAGTTAAGACCCCATGCATCCTTTGTCAGGATAGTAGGCACCAGCTTCACGCATGCTCCAAGTTTACTGATATGGTGTTGGGTGAGCAACGTAACTACATAAGGGAGAAGAAACTCTGCTACGGATGCCTGAAGCCCGGCCACAGTGCGAGAGACTGTCGTCACCGTCACTCCTGTGATCAATGTAAGGGAAAACATCCTACAGCTCTCCATGATGACAACTATAAAAGGGAAGAGTCCGAACCACCAGAGACGAATCAGAGTGCTGCTGCAACGTCGCTCAGCATAGCGGGCGAAGGTTCATCCAACACATCCATGGTAATACCAGTCTGGGTATCATCTAAAAATGATCCAACTGCTGAGAAGCTTGTCTATGCGCTGCTCGATACTCAAAGCGATACCACATTCATTGATCAGGATGTGAGTGATGTTCTTAATGTTGACAAGTTTCCTGTGAAACTGAAATTGACGACAATGAGTGGTAGGGATACAGTTCTCACTAGCGAGGGTGTTTCTGGCCTTCGTGTTAGAGGATACAGTTCCTCAATTCCAGTCGATCTCCCGGTCGCCTACACAAAGGACTGTATACCCGTCAACCGCTCTCACATCCCCACTTGTGAGACGGCTAAACAATGGAGTCATCTGGCAGAAATAGTGGACGAAATCCAACCACTGAAGGACTGTGCAGTAGGCCTGTTGATTGGCTACAACTGCTCAAGAGCTATGGCACCAAGACAAGTTCTCCTAGGAGGAGATGAGGAACCCTATGCCGTAAGGACAGATTTAGGATGGAGTATTGTAGGCCGGTCGTTACAAAACCATGTTTCATTGAGCACACACCTGTGTCACAGAATTACAGTTAAAGAGTTACCTCCAGTAACTCCTACAGATGTTATCCGCATTCTAGAGTCTGACTTCAAGGATGGCAGTGACGACAGAAATAACGTGTCTCAAGATGACATTACATTCCTCAACATACTGGATGAGAGCATAAGGAAAAATATACATGGCCATTATGAAATGCCTCTGCCCTTCAAAACCAGACCAAGCCTGCCTGACAACAAAGACTCAGCCACCACACGCCTCCGTCATCTTAAAAGGAAATTGCAACGGGATGAAAGGTATAAGGAGCATTATGTTGAGTTCATGGAGGAGGTCATTAGAACAGGAGATGCTGAGGAGGTCAAGGACAGTGGGAGTGATGGTGAGAGATGGTACATTCCCCATCATGGCGTGTATCACGCGAAGAAGCCGGATAAACTTCGTGTAGTGTTTGACTGCTCGGCCAGATACAAAGGAACCAGCTTGAATGATCACCTCCTCTCGGGACCCGACATGTTGAACAACTTGAATGGAGTTCTCATCCGTTTCCGACTACACCCTGTTGCTTTGATGTGCGACATTCAGAAGATGTTCCATCAGTTTCATGTGGACGAAGCTGATCGTGATTACCTGCGCTTTCTCTGGTGGAAGCAAGGAGACTTGAACTCACCGCCTAGTGAGTTTCGTATGAAAGTGCATCTGTTCGGTGCCGCTTCTTCTCCAGGATGTGCAAACTACGGGCTGAAACATCTAGCTAAGGAGAATCATGACATCTACACTCGAGGCTCACGATTTGTTATGAGGGACTTTTATGTAGACGACGGGCTCATAAGCTGTGAGAACTCGGAAGATGCTATTCAGCTAGCCAGAGAAGCTCGCGAACTCTGCGCCATGGGTGGTCTCCATCTGCATAAGTTTGTGTCTAATGAGAGAGACGTACTAGAGAGCATACCACCCTCCGAACGAGCAGCCGACGCAAAGGATATGGACCTCGCATTTGATGATTTGCCACTTGAGAGGGCTCTCGGTATTCTATGGGATGTGGAGTCTGACCGTTTCAGACTTAACGTTAGCCTCAAGGAACAGCCTGCAACACGACGTGGCATCTTATCTACAGTGGCTTCTCTGTACGATCCTCTTGGGTTTGTGGCGCCGGTTGTTCTCAAAGCGAAGATCATTCTTCAGGAAATGTGCAGAAGGGGCACTGGCTGGGATGATCCTCTCACTGATGAGCTTCGCCCAAAATGGGAACAGTGGAGAAGTGATTTAGCTAATTTGGATAATGTCACCATATCTCGTACTTATTCACCTGCTGGATTTGGAAGGGTCTCAAAGATAGAGCTGCATCACTTCTCTGATGCCAGTACGAAAGGATACGGTCAGTGTTCATACTTGCGACTTCAAACGATGAGGGAAACATTCACTGTGCTTTAGTTGTAGGGAAAGCACGTGTCTCACCAACCAAGGTCACAACCATCCCAAGATTAGAATTGACTGCTGCAGTCGTTTCTGTAAAGATAAGCAAAATGCTCAAGGAGGAATTGGGATGCACTGACGTCGAGGAGTTCTTCTGGACCGACTCGAAGGTTGTATTGGGATATATAAGGAACAAAGCACGAAGATTTCACACGTTTGTAGCTAACCGTGTTCAGAAGATTCAACTCAGCTCAGTCCCACAACAGTGGCGATATGTCCTAACCAATGAGAATCCTGCTGACCACGCTTCCAGGGGCTTGACTGCCGGTGAGTTCTTGTCCTCTACCTGGCTCACTGGGCCCAAGTTCCTGTGGGAACAGGAAATAAGGCTGGCCACAGATGACGAACCAGAGTTAACAGTCGGAGATCCAGAGGTCAGGAGTGTTCGAGCGCTCAGTACAAAAACCAAAGAACATGTGAGCCTAATTGATCGCTTGTCCAAGTTCTCATCCTGGTCACTGGCTACACGAGCGGTTGCGCGCATTCTCAGGCGCATAAGCAAGAACTGTTCAAACAGTCTTACCACTGTGACGGAACGAGAAGGAGCAGAACGTTGCATAATTAAAGAACTGCAGAAAGAATTGTATCAAGAAGAGTTAAAGCTGCTGAGCAAAGGAGTTCCCCTACCACCTCAAAATCCGTTGCACACTCTTGACGCTTTTCTCCACAACGACGGAGTCCTCAGGGTGGGAGGGAGGCTGTGCAACTCCTCTCTACCCAATTTCATCAAGCACCCTGCAATAATTCCCAAAGATCACCACGTCACAAGGATGATTATTGCTTATCATCACGAAAAGATGAAACATCAAGGAAAAGGTCTTACTATTAATGAAATTAGGCACAGCGGCTATTGGATTCTCGGAATCAACCGGGCAGTCGCTTCCTACATTCGACAATGTGTCACCTGTAGACGTCAACGCAAACCCACGGAAGAGCAAAGGATGGCGGACCTACCCTCCGAGCGGTTGGAACCTTCACCCCCCTTCACTTTCTGTGGCATGGACTGCTTCGGGCCTTTTCTTACAAAACAAGGAAGAAAGGAAAACAAGAGATACGGCCTTCTGTTCACTTGTCTTAGCTCCCGTGCCATTCACATCGAGATGCTTGAAGACATGTCAACAAATGCTCTCATAAATGGTCTTAGATGTTTCATCGCCATACGTGGTGCCGTTCGTCAGATCAAGTCTGATCAAGGAAGCAATTTTGTGGGAGCAAAAATGAACTCAGAGAAGCTCTGAAGGAAATGGATGCAGACCGTCTGGCCGTGTTTCTTGCCGAGAATCAGTGCGACTTCAGGATGAACGCACCCTGTTCTAGCCATGCAGGAGGGGTGTGGGAAAGACAAATTAGGACGGTAAGAAGCATCTTGAGGTCTACGCTTGCCCTTTCTTCTGGGAGACTAAACGATGCTTCACTACGGGCCTTCCTCTATGAGGCTATGGCAATAGTCAACAGTCGACCTCTGACTGTTGATAACCTCAGCGACCCCCATGGCCTTGAACCACTCACCCCTAATCATCTTCTGACAATGAAGTCTGTCCAGGCCTTACCTCCCCCAGGTGACTTCGTCAAAGAAGATGTGTATGGTAGAAAAAGGTGGAGACAGGTTCAATACCTCGCTGAACAGTTTTGGAGTCGCTGGCGAAAGGAATACCTTGCCAATATTGCTCTCAGACAACGCTGGCACTCTCCAAGGAGAAACTTACAAGTTGGAGATGTCGTAATCATGAAAGGAGATGATGGGCATAGGAACGAGTGGAGATTGGGTAGAGTGGCAGAGGCCACTACTGACAAGGATGGACTTGTGCGGAGAGTTAAGATTCGACTTGGAGACAGGGAGCTTGGCAAGACGGGGAAGCGTCTCCACAAGGTATCTGAAGTTGAACGTCCTGTTCAGAAGCTTGTCCTGTTGCTGGAGACTAGCTAAATCTGCTCCCTCCTCCCCTAGTCCTTTATCTTACATAGTCATAACGTTCTTAACTTGAGTTGTTCGTGTTCTTATATAGGCTCAGGAAGGTTATTTTTAGTTGAATCATTCGTTCTTAATGCAGACTGTGTCACATTCTGTTATTCACTCCTGATTGGTGGGAGTGTAACTGACTTTGAAGGAAATGTATAAATATAGACATTTTAGAGCTTTATTTTATTAGTCCTCTTGTTAGCATTAGGAGTTCCTCATTTAGTGCCCCTCCCCTTGCGGAACATTGGTGTAGTGCCTAAAGGCAGGGGGGACTGTTTTTGGCGAGACACTCACCACGGAATGAAAACAGAGGTGTACTTATTATGCTATGTATGTTATGCTATGTACTTATTATGCTATGTAAATATAAAGGAAAATAAGCACCTAGCTGGAACGGGAAAAAGGTATCCTATGTTTATTGTTTTATGTTTTGTACAGTAATATAAGTTTAATCTATGTGTTTGTTAGTGTTTGTTATCGGTTATATTGAGTTATACTGATGCTGGCCAGTGTAATTTGTTCTGGCAGTATGAATGCTTACGGAGGTAAAGTCTCAAATGTTGGATGGGATATTACATTTGCTATTGTTTTGGGTTATGTTTATATTTGTAAGAGCTAATTTTATGTTATTCATTTGTCCTGTAGCTCTTACGTTGTTCTATGAAGAAACGGAGAATGGGAAATATATATGCATTTTAAATAATGCTAAATGTGAATAAAAGCTTCATGAAACAGCAGTACGCTTCACCATTGTCTGGCTGGGGGTTTGCTACAAGTGGTCATAACGTTTTGGCAGTGTGTACACTACAAGTCATGACAAGTGTAAGCCACTATTACAATATTACAGGAACGGGAGGGAACTTAATTCATAACATTATAAACAGACGTACATTATGTCAACGATAAAAACACCACCCTTATAACGCAGGAAATAACATAATCATTACCGTCAAGAACATAATCAATTAATTATTACAGTGGATGGACTAAGACTACTATTTATTCATGCGTCCGTTTCTTACCCTCCTCCACAGTGGTGAGAACGCTAACTGCACTTTTTGATCTGTTCTTCAGGCCCGGCTGATCTACATGCAGCTTGCTGTCCACTTCGCTTCCTTCATCTGTAACAGACTGGTCAGGGGGACATCGTTCAGTGTCACATTTCACGCTAGGTTTCAATAAACTAATCGGTAGGTCGAGTATAAAAGAACTACAAGGACCATAATCCAAAACAATGTGAACTCACAAACTTGCCTCAGAATTAACAGACAAAAACAACCTGCATCGACAAAACACTGACTGAGTCTAGATTGATTCTGAATTAAACGTAATTAGTCAAGCATTGGTAAGGAGAGGTCACCCTGATCTCTGTCTCAGTAGATGGTGGTCTGATGGCCAGCCGGGGCACGATTCTGCCATTACAGTCTGTGATAATGTCATTTCCGAGGCTTTGTTGTTCGTCAGCCGCAGACCCGCTGTGTGAACCAGACTGAAGACTGAGCTCTTTTCGACTTGTAAGCGTTGTCTGGCTTCCAGCCGCAGCAGCAAGCTCCTGGTAAACAGCAAATGACAAAACGACTTAATGTAGTTTAGTGGGCCTGCGTCGCTAACGCTAACAATAAGTAGGCCAAAGTTTTGCTATTCAGTTTCCACTTAGCATACCATTAATATATTAGCATACCATTAATATATTGCTGCAATCTGATTACATGCACTGCATTAACCTGGTTACATAAACACTTGGAAACTTTCACACAGCTAGAGATGCCCATTCATATTTCTTTTGTAGCTTTCAAATAATAATGTAGTACCGGTCAACTTACCTGATCCTGGATTCTGTATTGCTCCAGCAGCATCTGAAACTCCTCCTCCTTGTCCTGGGCCTCTTTTAGCGTGGCCACATTCTGCTCATTGTACGCCATGGCGACCACAGCAAGGATAAGGTTGATGAGGTAGAAGGAACCCAGGAAGATGACTAACACAAAGAAGAGCATGTATGTCTTCCCCGCGGCGCGCAGGGTCTGCATACAGAGAGGCAGTTAGACCAATCAGGGAGCCCGAAACACCGGGACAAGCCAACAACCAATTAGAGGTATGCCTCGTTAAAGTAGAAAGCACTTTTGTCCGTGCACCTTCTTCACCGTATCGGTACTAACCAGTTGGAACAGGTTCTCCCAGTAGTCCTGTGTCATCAGCCGGAAGAGGGCCAAGAAGGCCCAGCCGAAGGAGTCGTAGCTTGTGTAGCCATAGTTGGGGTTTCTCCCCGCCTTCATGCATGTGTATCCCTCTGGGCAGTTTCTATCAACAAGGTTTTGGTGAAGAATCACTGGTCATACAAATTGCCACCCGCCTGAACCGATAATCCAGAACGCTTCTTGATCAACTGCCTATTAACGCGTGCGTCTAGTTGATGTGTGCGTGTGTGGCTTTTCATGATTTGCTCACGTGTTCGACCATGTTCAACGGAACACGTAAACAAGACAGGTCAGAAGCAAACGGAAACATAGGCGTTAGGCCAAACACGGGTCGACAGCACACACCGGGGCGGGAGGAACTTTAATACGGGCGATTAGGAGACAGACAACGGCAATTAAACAGTGAAACAGGTGTCTGTGCGCATAAAACGGCCGAGAGCTAGGAGGGCGTTAGATTTCACGTGCACGGCAAGACGTGACAACGTTGTTTTAGTAACACCCATTCCATGACTCAAAACTGTGTCCTTGCGCGGTTACCCGGCGTCAGAACTGTTTCCGCAGAGTAGAGCATCCAGACTGCCTTCCAGATAGTAGTGATTCTCTAGAGCCGCATGACACGACACAAACAGAACAAAGGACTAAAGCATCGGTCAACGTCATCCGCTTTGAAGAGAGTTACGTATATTATTCGCGTCAGCGCTGGAGACGCACCTTCGTTGCTGATGTACCCCCGGAAATCGAACGGAATCGAGGAATTCGGCGCTTCGCCGAAATCCATGGTGTCATTGTAAAGCGAGGTGGAGTTGAGATCGGACACGGTCGAGTTGAGCAGCGGCCATCGGATGCATTTGTTCCGGAGGTTTCCCATGAACAGTTGAAGGCCGACGAGAGCGAAGACGGCCAGAGCGAACACGGTTAGGATCATCACGTCCCCCATCTTTTTGACAGACTGCACCAGAGCACCCACGATGGTTTTCAGACCTGGACAAATGGATGTCTGTCAGTTAATCGTTGTCATCAGGCCAACAGAAGTCTGATATTGCTCTGGTGGCCGACTGGTTCGAGCATGGTGCCCCGGCAAAAGTAAGCTTTGACATGGTGCCGACAAAACTAAGCTTTGACATGGTGCCGGCAAAACTAAGCTATGACATGGTGCCGGCAAAACAAAGCTTTGACATGGTGCCGGCAAAAATAAGCTTTGACATGGTGCCGGCAAAACTAAGCTTTGACATGGTGCCGGCAAAACTAAGCTGTGACATGGTGCCGGCAAAACTAAGCTTTGACATGGTGCCGGCAAAACTAAGCTATGACATGGTGCCGGCAAAACTAAGCTTTGACATGGTGCCCCGGCAAAATTATGCTTTGACTCCCGAATGGGTCTGGCGATTCTGAAATCAGTCTGGCTTTCAAATGCAGAAGAAAATTTACCAGGAATCACCGTGATTGTTTTAAGAGCTCGAAGTACACGGAACGTCCTCAGGGCTGACACGTTGCCTAGATCAACAAACTCAGTGACGTACCTGTGGAGACAGACACAGAACAGACACAGAACAAACACAGAACAGACACAGAACAGACACAGAACAGACACAGAACAAAAACTATTGAATTAGTCCTTTTTTCAATCATTTCATCAAGGACTGACTGACAACGGTCTATGGTGGGTCTGTGTGCAAATACTTGGTAGATATAAGTATGTCTGTGTTTCTAAAAAGAAATCGTGTTCTCGGATACTCACGCCATGCTGATCACCATGAAATCCAACCAATTCCAGGGATCTCGGAGGAATGTAAAAGGTCCGACCACAAAGCCTCTCGACAGCACTTTGCATGACGCCTCGAAGGTATAAATACCGGTGAAAACATACCTGCAAGAAAAACAAATGTCTATGTCTTTCCGATCCTTCCATTGCTCTTCCGCAATTCTCGCTTGTTTTATGTTTTATGTTTCTCAGTGACATTTATTATTATTTGATTTTTTTTTTCCTTAAAACAATTTTACAATAAATTAATAACTATAAAAATAATAAATACAGTTTTATTATAGCACAGTGAAGTTAACACTTTAAGGCAGAGGCGTCAAACCGGTTGCATAAAGTGCCGAGTGAATACAGGTTTTAGCTCTCACCTCGTTCTTGATTGGTTAATTAGGTCACTAATTGGTCAGGTTCCACCCTCACCTGGTTGTTCAGCTCTGAACCAATAACAACCTGCATCCACTAGGCCCTGCGTGGAATCTGTTTGACACCTCTGCCATAAGGAATCACCTCAGGTTTAGAAATACCTACTCCACGGTTTTACTCCATGACGGTGGGTCGCTCATCGTCATAAAAAAGCAATTTGACAGTATGGTAAACATGATGAATATGCTGAATAACTTAGCATAGAGTTAAGGTAAACAAACGGGCGCATCTATTTGCATTAGATAAAATGGTAATCAATCAATGACTGCTAAACAAATTTAAATGAAACACACAGAAATTCACGATCATACTACTCCACGCCCCAAAGTCGCTACAGAGAAAAGGATATGAATGTATGAGAATTTTGATGGCTCCTCTTCTAAGAAGACTGAATGGGCTTAGGATGTAGCACGACGGCTCGGCGTTGAACCTGAAGATTGTGTTTCCTTTGGTGATCACGATGAAGGTCTGAAAAGGAAACGTGACAAGCAATTTGTGTAATGTAACAAGTGCTGTGCATACCGACGACATAACGCAACAGCTTACGGGATATCCCATGCACTTGAGACAAATAACGTAATAACCTCGCGAGTGATTAAACCAGTCAAAATGCAGCGACATTTCGGCAAGCCTCGCAGCAACCCCTCTTTTCCCCGATTCTCCCGTACACAAATCTTTCTCCCGTTACCATTATTTAATTTTATGGAACTAAAATCAGATAATGATGTTGTTGACAGTTCGGTGAAATTGCCAGATATGCAGTCGATGGCCGGGACTGACCTTCTTTGCTTTGTAGAACGGGTCTATGTCCTCCAGTGGGGTGTTAAGCATCTCTGTTGGAGCATCTCCAAAGATCATGGGCAGACTCTTACCAGCCTCGAGGTCCTTGCTGGGTTCTGACGGGCCGGGGTCTTTGTAGCCGTCTACTTGCGCAGCTCGTTCGCGCTCCTCCATGAGCTTCTCGGTTTTCGCCAGTGATTCCGGGGTGAAGCGACGGAACGTGTCGGCGCCAGTGGGAGGAAGCAGTGATGCCATCTTGGCATCGCGAAGAGCTGTCACCAAACCAGAGTTGATCTAGCCTAGAAAGAGTTACAGAACAAGACAAAGAAGATGAGAGAGGAAGAGCTGTCACCAAACCAGAGTTGATCTAGTCTAGACAGAGTTACAGAACAAGACAAAGAAGATGAGAGAGGAAGAGCTGTCACCAAACCATGGAGGAATAAAATAATACAAATGAGAATGAACTTACACAACAAGAGTCTTTTAAAAGGACAGACAGTGTAGATAAATACATCCTCACCGGGGCTTTTAGTGAGCTGGTGAGTGAGAAACAGTAAAACACGATACCCCACTTTGAGTTTCTATAAGCCAGGTTAAAAGCGGGTGAGCTGCTGGTTGTGTTTTATGTTAGACCATGAGTTCAAATACTCGTCAAACTCATTCAGATACGTGCAGAGCCTGTGGTCTGCTGCAAAGCTCCTGGCTTAGAGACATCCTATCCCTCTCCCCACGAGAGGCCGACGTTCAGTTCCCCTCTTAAAATGGTATCCCAATTATCCGTTTACGATTGACTCAAAAAAGGTGTAGGAACACTCCCAATAAATATTAGTAAAAACAAGCATTGACATTTTTGGGAGTATTTGGTCAAACCTGCCAGGAGAAGTTAATGAGAGGAGACAGGGCTTGGAAGATGAATCGGTCCTATGGTTTCGTTGCCAAATGCACACTTAGTTGAGCAGAGGGACATTTTAGGAAATACATTTAATTAGGCCTATTCTTTTATCCCAGCTCAGTATTAGTGAACGATAAATACACCACACTTAATGTGTGTGTGTGTGTGTGTGTGTGTGTGTGTGTGTGTGTGTGTGTATGTGTGTGTGTGTGTGTGTGTGTATGTGTGTATGTGTCTGTGCTTGCCAGGACAACTGTGTCTATAAATGCCCGTCAGTGTGGGCTGGGCCAATTAGTGTGTGTATACAGTATGTACGTGACATAATGGTGACCATCGCAAGCTTTGATCAACATACAGTCTCCATGTAGCCCCCACACACACACCAACCCGCCCCCCCAGGAGAGCTATACCAGTTGACCCACATTCAAGTGTCATGGTTCCTGACAAAGTGACGAGACACACTCAACACCAGTGCTGTGGCTTTAACGGGATACTTTCCCACAGCACCAGCGCAACTCTGCCATTACTTACGTACATCGTGTTACTTATTAGCCTAGCAGGCGATCTGAACCAGGGCCAACTATGTGCAGTGGCCCAGTCAAGACTTTATCCGTGCTGCTCTCAAGTTGCTACGGTCCTGTTTGCAATAGTTTGTTTGTTTCTTAAGTTGTGTTTTACCTTTAGAGTACTTATTATCTCGACAAAAGCAGGGCCATATCTAACAAACAATTTACCGTATTCAATTTATTCACTCGTTAGTGGGAGTGTTTTTACCCCGTCACAACACCTGTGGTGATCTGCCATGAAGTTGGAGGCGCCCTTTCCGAATCTTTTCATCATTCAAGGATAGGTAACTGATTTGTTGTAGACAAGTTGTCTTTGTGTCAAACGCCAAGCTAGACAACACCATTTTTGTTAGCTGGGAACTGGGCAACTAGATGCAGAGTGTATAGTACACTCACACAGATTATGTAACTGAGTGGATTCAATGTATTTTATCAGAGGCAAGGCAGGGATGGCAGAGATGGCAGAGATGGCAGAGATGGCAGGTGGGCAGGAATGCACAATTGCCGAAAGACAAACGCATATGCATACACTCAGGTTAATAATAGATAGAAAACTATGTTTAATCTAGGAAGGTAAATACACAACATTAAACAAACAATAAAAGCACTGAGAAATAATGTATGCTCAAAAAATGAAAAATATAAGTGCCAATAATTTATTTTCAATGTTTTGCTCACGCCACCTTGTGTGGTACGAAACAATCTGATAACAAAGTGGATGGCCAATCAGTGCAGCTGAAAACACATGTTAAGGTTTCTTTGCTGGTTTTATCAAGGGTTCCAATCATTTTGGACCTAACTGTGCATACTGTAAATTGACTCACAAGCACAATTGTTGCATGATCAAACATTCACACACACACACACACACACACACACAGATGGCACACACGAGCGCACACACGGATACGGTGGCATCCCAGCTGCCACGACAAATCACCGCGGAGCGTCGTGTTACCGCAGCCCGATGACTCTGCTCATTCCGTTTCCTTTGAACCCATACTGGCTTCCTCACATACCTCCGATAAACAGGCCGACCCAACTTACCGGACCAGCGCCGCACTCTGCCACCGTCTATTTTACACAAGGCCCAATCCCCCCACACACCCCTTACACGTACTACTGTCAAACATACACAACAACCAGGGTGATCAATGCCACTACTCAAAGATCTATTACCCACCCAGAAAATGTTTGAGGTTGTTGATCGTTGCTTCTTCATTTTATCAAGTGCTTCTTCAATTGACAGTAAAAGCAAAGAAAGAAAACCAATAAAATGCAATGATACAGATTACTGTCTGCCCACGCCAGTCATAACGGGATCACATTCTATGGCATTGAGTGAGCATGGCCTGGAAATGTTTAAAGAAAAGTTTCAAATTTGCAATGTTTTACGCAACCCGATTAGTATTTTTTTGTCATGATTTTGTTACTTAACACAAGTCCATCTCCACAGTCACCCTGCAACCCAGTCTCATTCATTTCAAGATTTGATTCTGAGAGACAGAAGAGCCGTCTCTCTCTCCCCCTGTGAAGACGGTCGGCCTTAAAATACACATCCTGTGGACGGATTAGTTTCTCTGGAGCTTATTGGAAACATTTCCCGATCGCATTATGTCACATCGTTCACACCGGGGGGCAAACTCAACCACTCAAGCCCATCCTCTGGTCATTTTCTTTTTAGAGAGCCAGCCAATGCGGAACAAGGCAGTGTGGGCAAGAGTGCGCGGCCAACAGACAGGGGCAAATATCTATTATTACCGGGTAAATATGACTGTGAATACATCCTAATATTCAGCAACATACTGAGAGCCATTGGGGCCACCTGCCATACTTAGGGCCTGAATGCCACAGTACTACCATACTTAGGACCTGAATACCACATAACTGCCATACTTAGGACCTGAATGCCACAGAACTGCCATACTTAGGACCTGAATGCCACATAACTGCCATACTTAGGGCCTGAATACCACATAACTGCCATACTTAGGACCTGAATACCACATAACTGCCATACTTAGGACCTGAATGCCACAGTACTGCCATACTTAGGACCTGAATGCCACAGAACTGCCATACTTAGGACCTGAATGCCACAGTACTGCCATACTTAGGACCTGAATGCCACATAACTGCCATATTTAGGACCTGAATGCCACATAATTGCCATTCTTAGGACCTGAATGCCACAGTACTGCCATACTTAGTACCTGAATACAACAGGACTGCCATACTTAGTACCTGAATGCCACAGGACTGCTGTCCCCTCCCTCTGGACACTATTTAACAATTCACAGTTGATTTACCACCCCTGTTGTGCTGTATAAAGAAAGGACAACAGAGGAGGCACTTCCTGAAAAGTTCAACCTTTCCAAAGTCTGTAATGATCCTGACCTCCTCAATCACCGCCTGGTACGCTGCCGCTACGGTGAAGGACAAGGGCAGGTGACTGGCTGCAACCTGCCGTCTCTAAGCGACCTACACATCTGCAGGATGGCTGATCCCTCTCACCTCAAACAGGGGAAGCAGAGGACCAAACCAACATGCCGCACACATAATCATATGCTTGGAATGTCATAAGCTATAAACGAAAGATCAACAAATCAAACCAGAGCTTTTATCCACACGGCCCTTGTTGACACTTGCCTTTCCCCCCCTAACGCCACTTCGATACAGGGTCAAATCGCAGGGCACACCCTCGCTCGCGGCTCTTTTCAACACTCCATGGACCTAAGGTTAACCTTGTACTTCCAACCCTACAGGGGGCCATACCGAGTGTCGATGTGGCCCCCAACTGTCCTCGTGTGTTTGTCCGTGCCTCGTTTAAGGTCCACCGGTTCAGCAGCTCCAACGCATATCTGACATGTTAATCTAATCCAAAACAGCTACAGTTAGCTAAACCTGTAAGTAGACGGGCCAATTTAACGTGGTCATGTATTGCCGGGGGCTTCTGTGACTATTTGGGGATCTTAGGTGTTTATCTGCTGTAATTGAAGTGGAGTTTACATATATATACAGGCTGTCATGATGTTGGCATAGTAACCGCGTGTCCAACCAGTATAGTGTTAGACATGTGTGGTGTGCTTCTGTCACAGACCTAACATTTAGATGATGTGAAGAAACATTATGAACTCACAATATGTTCTGACTATAATTGACCAATTACCAGGAGTATGTAAATATCTCTCGTTATTTTTTAACAAAGTCTATCACCACTAGTTTTCACTCGACTGAGACTAATTTCTTTCAGGTGTCTTAGTAACACAGTTTGCTAATTCCTGTTTTCCACTTTAACTATTTCCCAGGTTGTTACTGTAAATGGGGATGTGTTCTTACTCTACTTACCTGTAAAAATAAAGTACAAACTTTTTTTTAAAACATATTAATTATACATCTTTAGGTAGTTCAACACTATGTCTGGCAGCAAATATACTCATATTTAAAATGATTGTATTTGTATTTGCTTGCCCTGACAATCAAACACTATTCAAAATATATTTATACAGTGTATTGCCTTTGATTGTCAACAAGTCAACAAGTTAGATGATGAATGTAACTATAAATAAAAAACACTATGATGAGACTTTGGTTCAGGTGAAACTATTGAGACAATAGATACATCACCTTTAAAATGTCATATTTGGTTGCTATGGCAGCGGATGAATACAGAGTTTAAAAAACCCCAACATTTTCATTATTTGCTTTACTTTGACCACGGTGGAAAAATACGAGAGGCCCTCCCTTGGTAGAAGAAACCCAAAACCAACACCTTCTGTATCGTAGAGCAAATGATGCTCCATGCAGCACCGCAAACACACAAACATTTTAAATGTTATTACGGGAATCCCCGGAAACCCTTGCAACCTAAAAACCAAACCCTTAAGTGAACCTGGAAACCCAATTTCAACCATAACCCCAAATTATTATGTACCAGGACAGTAATACCTTTGCATGCCAACAAACTCATAGCAAACACACAGATATGTGATGCTGCAGATATTTCAATTATGTGACCATAGCTGCACACCTGACAAAAAGCCTAGTTTCCAAAAATAACTCTTATTGATCACTAAATGGTTTAGTAGAAATATCTCATTACAGGGAATACCGTCACATTATCTATAATCTTTCTAACAATGTCTCCAACTGGTGTACGCATACAAATGGTATACGAAGTGTATTAAAAAGATTATATCAGTGATATCAAACTCCATGAACCAACGAACGAATCTTGTAACCCTGTCCTCGTTCCCGTTAGCATCCATTGTAGCCAGGCACATTGCACAAGAGCTGGCATACTGCTGACAGGTACTAAAGCAAATGGGCTGCTACCACCTAAGTCTGCCAGGGGGTCCAGGGAACAGCTGTGCCAGGAGGCATGGAGGCCGGGGACCCTCTCCATCTCCCCACACCGCTCATATGGTCAACAAGAATTGGGGTCAGAGAAATGGAGCAGTACAGCTGAACATCTACAGCATCACAGGACTTTTCCTGCTTTCAATAAAGACACAAGCTATAAATATAAATGGCCCCATGGATGAGTGAGAAAGGAAGGATTATGTGGACGAGAAAGAGAGTGACCGAACTGGATGGACGGACTAGGCGTAAGGCCTGCGTGCGCTTGGGATGAGTCAGACTGCCCCCCACCTGCCAGGTAACAAAGACAGATGATTTTACTACCCTAATCAATAATCACTCTGAGATGTGCTAGACTGTATTGCAACAGTGTAGTAGCCGTGTTGCGGCTTGGAGCAGTTTTACTCGTTCCTTATTCCAGTATATAGGGGGAAAACGACAGAATGCATTCCAACTCCTCATTTAGATTTGAACCCTGACCACATAGTTGCAGAAAAGTAACTGGCAATATGTTGAATATTTGGAATTATCAACACCGTTATAACCAAATATCGATATAAAAATAGCAACAGGTGAACCGACTGAAAGAGACAGTAGGAATGGTAAACAGGGTGGCATTACCAGGCCAGTATAATATTATCTACATAATCTCCAAGAACCATGCGAACATTATAGTGAACTTAATTCTGAAGTCAAAATGCAGAACCTTTGGGACCAGAACCCCAAAGAACAGAGCAGAGCAGCAGGCGGCGACGCTTTTACCTTGCACAGTAAATTAAATATTTCCACTGGACTCAAGAGACTCCACAGAAAATCGTCTTATTCCGTCCAGCCTTTTGGTTATTAATGCTTCATTCTCTCCGTTTGGAGGCCAGACTTCATGACAGCTGCTGCTGCTGACGCAGTGGTGGTGTCTCAGATGAAACCGGAGTTGCCCCAGGTAGGATCATTACGTCAAAACCTCTTGACACCTCGATTGCGGCAAATAAGTTCCCACACTTGGTCCAGTCGGTCGGTATTGGCGCATCTCGGTCGGCTTAACCCGTCTGCACAACATGCGCACTGTCGGTACACTGATTGAAGTGTGTGGACCTCCTCGATGGTTCTCTGGTTCCTCCCGATTGGGCTCATAGACTATATATACATTTTGGAATTATTTTGCCCACATTGGATTTTTGACAAGAACAAGGCTATTGTGTATTCTGTTCAAAGTAAAGGCTTAAGGACAATTTGCATGTCAAGGACACTTATGTGGATAAAACATGAGTTACTGATAAATTTGACAGACAATACATTATTATATAGGGGTGTGCGGACTAGGAATAACCGGATATGGGGATGTGTGTGTGGGTCGTAAAGACCAAACCCAGCGGGGGGTAGTGCGCGTCTCATATAAGTGAGCCCATATTTTGATTGAGTAATTAAGGGGAACCCTATCCTAATTATGGATCTAGGTGGGTGATGTGATTATACAAGGACACTTATATATGAGATTGCAAACTTTTAGTGCGTGTTATTCTGCATAAACGGAATGGCTGTCACTTGTTACTATGTGTGTATGCAAACTTTCCATAATCTCTCTTTGCTCACGTGCCAATGTTTATCTAGTTAAACAGCTAAACAATAATGTAATCCCAAATTCTTTCATTTTATTTGATTTTGCCCTATATTGCCACAGTATGACTCCTTGGAAGAATGAAAGTGGCCAAACAAAAAACAAATGACTATACAAAAATCTGTTACCAGAGAATAGAAAACACACATGATCATTGACAACCATGAAACCTCATTTTCGGCATAAATCGAAGATTGATAGGTATGCTATAAGACGATGTTTGCAATAATGAATTTAAGAAAAATGTCACCGCAAAATGCACACCAATTTGCTTTAATCTATCAACCTCTTATCCGACCACATTTTGTGTCGGCGAGTATACAGCGCCACCCTGTGGTCGGAAACAAACATGACGATGGATGATGTAATAACTCAAGCCTACCTATCCAATACTTGAATACATAGACAACAGAAACACATACGTTGGCTACATACATCTTCAGAAATACGAGAAACCATCATATAATTTAGATTGAACCTAGTAATGTATAATGTAATACAAGCCGACTCTAGTCCCCCAACACAAATAATTGCATTTGTAGCGACCAAGCTCTCTCACTCTCTCTCTAAGCATTAGCCTTCTATGAGTGTTTGTCCTCTGTCCAGTGTCTGTGTTTTTTAGCCCATACTCCTGAGGCCTGCGTGAGGTACGAGGAGGGTTAGCAAAAAAAGGAGGCAAGAACGTAAGACGAACAACAATGACGAGAACACAGCTTTGAGATCAAGGAGCTGATTAGAAATGGAGGGTTGATGGAGCATAGTTTGTATGCCAAGGCTGAAAAATGGATGGTTCAACTTGACAGAAGCAGAAGCAGCTTGACAGAAACAATAGAGTCACATACATAGAAATTAATCGTTTACGCTATCAAAGTAGAGGGTCATTTTGTTTCAAGAGAATTAACGAAATAGATCGAAGAGAGATGTGTTGGTGAAAAAGGAAACGTTCTGGGACACAGCAAACATTTAGAAAGAGAGGGTTAAAGGAGACATGAGTGAAGAGAAAGAAAGATTGTGAAAAGTGCAAGAGCAAAAAAGAGTGATTCAAAGATATATATATATGAAGGAAGGACATATTATATTGATTCTGCATTCGCATAACATTTCTGACTTTCTCTCAATCCCCATGCTTGTTTTTATATCAGAAGCTTGACCAGTTTCTCGAGTCAGTGTAAAAGTTGGCACTGGGTCTAACAGTAAAGGCCACAGAGAGGGAAGAGAGTGCCATTGGGTGTTCAATGGGGCTATTGTCTATTTTCAATAAATGGCCAGGCAACATGTTATGCCATTAATTGGGGTTACTATTGGCCATGGGATGTCGAAGGTAAAAAAAATAATCTATTAAATAATTTAGATTTTGGGACAGAAAGTTTAAGGATATGGGATATCTGTCTAAGCCAAACAGGCAGAAAGACACGTCACAAATCTGGTGCTGTCGGGCGCCCCCCTTCCCGTTATGGCATCTTGGAGTACTGCGGTTCAGAAGAGTGCGCTCTATGAGCGACTTGACCAGCTGTAGAGACACACACTGTTTACGCACAGCACAGGTAGGTAAACCCAGAACAATACACGATTAACGTCAAATCAACAGTAATTGCATGGCTTGTATTATTACTGTGAAGCTTACACGATTTAAACACGCGTTAAATGCGTTCCACAATGCCGTCGTCATTCTCAATCTGTATGTGTCTTGTGGTTGGTATTTTTCTGGGGGGTGAATAAGAGGCTGGGCCCGGGGTAAAAAAAAAACATGTGAATAGTAAGGAACAGAAATATTTTAAATATTGTCGAATATATAATGTTTTCTTATCCTCTGCAAATGTATAGGCCTATAAATGTGTATTACTGACCGGCCAATGTGTCTCTTCATGCAATCATTTAGACACACATGCATGCATGCTGCATTTATTTTGTATTTGCCAAATTCAAGAAATAAACCAAATTGGCTGTTCTTATATTTGCCAATTACAGTGTCATCCGTTGCTTAATTGGGTGAAATATTCCTTGTCGACAATTTATGCATTTCAATTAGGGTGCAATAATATAAAATATGAATGGTCTCGATATATAATGTCGATCAGTGGTTCGACATTATCTGATGGAATTCGGGCAACACCTCGTTTAGGCGAGCAGATTCCTCTATTTATCTATTTATATTCTAGATCTTTCTACTTACATTCGACCGGATGCGATATGATCACATCGGTTGAAGTAAACAATGACAACGTGCCATGTTTATAATATTTATTATTAAAAATATATATATTCAGATATTTTTTTCTCCAAATAGATTGTGTGACCTACAATTGGTTTGTTGAACTGTATCCTAATTATTTTTGAATAAGCGGTTGAGAGAAGCTGGTGCGAATACATACATGCATGCACAACACAAAAGCCAAGCCCATTTCTATGTTATTATGGTTACAAATGGCATTCGGTGTCGTGCGTGCCTGTATATTAGGCGACCAGTGAAACATGTACCCATATCGCATGATGACACTGGTTTTGCATATGTATGTGTATTTTCTTTTTTATCCACGCCCAATAATCCGATGGAAATGTATAATATATTACAATCAGGCGCCTTGACTCAGGTCTAGACATAATATAATAATACTGATAATACTGAGATTGTATGCCAGCCTCCCGCTGGGGGTAAAATAATTAAGGAAATCGATGACGAATGTCATTCATTTGGCTGTGGGTTTATTTGGCTGCTTGTTTTAGAAAAATTGAAATTGCCCACAGTATTGCCTTTTCCTGTGTCTATTTAACCCAATGGACACACCTTTCCTATATGCTCTCATATATTGAGGAGCGTCTGCTGTGCACGCATGGAACAAGACCTGCTCAGATGAAAGACTAATTGATAAACAGCAACAGCGTTTATCTTCAACAGAGTCGAAGTCTGTCAGGTGGTCTGTAGGCTAAAAGAAAGATATTCATGTAAGCTCATCGTATGCTACAGTAGACGCCCCTTGCAATAAGAAGATAGTGTCTTTAATGGGCGAGCTTGAGATTTTAGGAAATGCTTTCTGGAAGTTTCTACAGCAGTATGTTGATGCAGCAATACATAATTCAAACAGTTGACTTGCCTCTTAGGGCTTTTGTGTTACTGATAAAACCTGTTCCAATTTAAAAAAATATTTGCGAAGATGTTACATATAGGCCTAAATAATTTGAATACTTTACAACACAATAGAACTGGCATATCGTCATCGGAAGAGGAAAGCCAGAACAAATCCCACCCTGTAGAATCCGACATTCAAAAGTATGCTAAAGCTGCAGCCTAAATGCTACCAAATCTATCAATTCTGGTTATAAACAATAACTAAAACTCTTCAACACGAGACTTTCTAAAGCTTATATTTTGATATTAAAAATATATACGTTCCATTGTTCCTTTTCAGCTATGGCTTTAGTTTACAGTGTATTAACCAGACCCCCCAGACCAGGATCTGCTGACAACAGACTAAAGGCAGTCCTTATAATTTAAACAATAATGGAGACGCCATGGGGACTTTAAACGACACTGTTTTACAAGCCTAATTGGCACCATGCTGATGGAAGACCTCGGCTCATTGCACCACTAGTTTCTCCTTAACGTGGCAGACTGACGAGGTTGTGGTGGATCTAGTATATCAGCAGACTCAGAGCACATATTGGAACAGCTGCAAAGGCCATCATAAATCAGGCTGTGCCAAGACAAGTGCCAGATCAGTATCTCGAGTTTGTGCATCTAAGAACAACTGGAGGCTTCGATAAAATTCCAGACGAAAGAAAACGGCGACATTTCCTGTGAATGGACATGAATGAATGCTATTAGCTGCTAGCATGTAAACTCTGTTTAGCGGTGCGTTCTAACATTTATTCAGCCCCCTGCCAAAATGGCCCTATGAACGGGCGTACAAGGACTTGTTATCGAAGAGTGTACAAACGGTATTGATTGTATCGGTGAACTTCCAGCGCAATGATTGAACGTGGAGGATACACAGTGCCAGACGAATGGTTTTGACACACGTAGCCGTTCAAAAGGGAATGCGAACTGTTTAACCTAGAATCCTTTCTGTAACTGATGTCAGATGCTGTAATCACGAGCTTACCAATCCCTGCCCCCGTTCTAAGAGTATTAATCTAAAAAAAAACGCAATCTGACCGCTGTGAAAAGTAGACCTTTTTGCGCTGTTCGGCTAACATGTGTTTGTG